>CM074959.1:6779820-6809339 GCA_037577455.1 Pangasius macronema | reverse complement strand
TCAGGGCTCTGTGCAGGCCACTTAAGTTTTTGCACTCCAACCTTGGCAAACCATGTCTTCATGGAGCTCGCTTTGTGCACAGGAGTATTGTTATGCTGGAACAGGTTTGGGTTACTTAATACCAGTGACGAGAAACCTTAACGCTACAGCATTAAAAAAAAAAAACATTCTAGACAGTTGTGTACTTCCAACTTTATGGCAGCAGTTTGGAGAAGAACGACATATGGGTATGATGGTCATGTGTCCACATATTTTTGGTCATGTAATGTAGTTAACTGATGTTAACTATATACTTGTTTAATGTTAGCTAATTCGAACATAAGCGATAGATTTCATTTCGCATTAATGAACTCAAGAGCCCTGAGAGCATGTGAGATGCGGAAGGGGGGCGGGGCTTCCAGGTTTTTCAGTTAATAGTGGAGAATTCAAAACACTTGTGCAAATCATTCCAGATTATTATGTCAGAGATCAAGATGGCACAAGATCATCTCCCTTTTTATTGGGGAGATAAAGACTGCTCTTTTGGTATATTTTGAACTCGTTCTAGTGTACTCCAATGTTACATTGTGGTGCTCCTATGCAAAATGTTTAAAGGTTGGCAGGTCTGGTGATATAATATAATTCGAGAAAATGTCACTGCATATCATGGCAGTGTAATATGGATTATTAGATGAGTAAATACTTACATTAATCAAGACTACTCCAAAAATAAAATAACCCAGCCTAGAATTACTGCACAGTGTACTGTAAAATGATGAGTGTGAGGTTGCTGGTACATGTACTTGTGTCTCTGCAGGATTTTTTTCAGTCTGGAGCCAGGATGGCCATCTGGACTGTGGTCTGCTTTCAACGCTGTTTTTAAAACCCAGCAGTCTGTGATCTTAAAGGATTACTCCAGCATTTTTCAACTTAATCTTTATCCACCTTATCTGTAGTGTGTTGTCTGTTGTGCGATTGCTACAGACATGAATTTCAACTCTTTTTATTTTCTGTAATGCAAAAAACACAAAGACCTGCTTTGCTTATAGCTCACTTACAGCCTAAATGTAAGAGCAGTTAAATATGATGGGGCTGGCTCTTATAGGAAAATAATCAACTATGTGATTTGATGCAGCCAGATGTGAAGTGGGGTTATTACCAGGCTAAAATCGATTAGTTTCCCATAAGAGCACATCCTGAAGTGTTCTATTCATCTTATAACACAGCAATTTACCAACACTTACTAATTTTCATTTATTAAAGAATGATATGTTGTGCATTTTATCCATTTATATTCATGTTTAATGTTGTGGAAAGTTTGATGTGTTCATGTCACCTATATTATAGAAGCTATAAACAGTCATTCTCTAACTAGCTTCTGTTGTTTTCTTTCTCTTGAATTTAGACAAAAAAAAAACAAAACTTTTTTTCCAGCTGTCCTGAAGACTTTGCTGTTTCGGAAAAGTTACAGTTAAAGCTTTACCTCTGATTGTTACAAAGTGCTGACACTTGAGACTTCATGTGGATTTGTTCTAGTGAGGCACAGGAGCAATACAATAAATAGCGATTCTGATTACTTACACTTTTTCAGGGGGTTTTGTTTTATCCATGTGCTATCGGACTACATTGGTTATTGTACACTGACAGTCATACAGTCCTAGCACTCTACTTTTGTAAGTAGTCCCATCTCTTAAAGGATGAATTATACAGATTTAGTTCTGTATAAGATATTTTTTGCATAAAAGTTTATTAGCTGCCTTAACAACTGCCCTAGTCTTCTATTTCTTTTCTTTTTCCAGTACAAGGAAACATGTCGATTTGTCTGTTGTAATCACACATGAACTACAGATGCAGTACATAGAGAATTAGTTGAAAATTGCTGGAGTGTTCCTTTAATTTGTTTTTTTTTTAGGTTTCTGCCCCTGTTCCCATCTTCCCGTTAATTTGAAATTAAAAAGAGTGTTTCATCGAGCGCTCCAATTTCAGCCTCTTGAAGAATGCAAGGAGTTAATAATTAGTGCCAAGCTGCTTCTTGTATAGGTTTAACAATTTCATTTTCATGCATTTCTAATAGGATGATGTACAGACCATCATTCACCACCAGCTCCTGAGTCAGCAGCAGGCAGAACAGGCCCAGAAGAAGTCCAGAGGTTTCGGTGTACTGCGGCGCTCCAAGCAGCCCAGTCCAGTCCAGCCTCCTGTCCTGAGCCAAGCATCCTCTCCTGCCTCGATGTCCCCCAATACACCTGTGGCCCAGCGCTGGAAAGACCGACTGAGACGAGGACGCTCCAGTCGGCCTGACTCTTCTGCCTACGACCGGTCAGCTAGCCCAAGCCCTTTCGACTCTCCAGTCAGCAGCAAGGAAGACAGTTTTCAAACAGTCGCTCTTGACTGAGCTTTCCTTTTCATCTGTATTATAGGCTACACAACTGTCAAAAAAACCTGAAGGGGTCAACTGATACTGATTCTGTTGTTTTAGAAGTGTGAGATGTAGCTACATATTATTTTGTGTTTTACTTTGAACTGGTGCCATTCCCCCCCAAAAAAAACCCTGGAAAGGCACAAATTCTTCTGTTGTAAATGTAGATGTTGTAATTATGTAATTATTTTAATGATTTACAGAATAAAATGGATTTTACTGACTTATCTATGTATACAGAAACTGTCATTACCCTGCATTCACATTAGCAAGCAACAAAGAAAGAGCACCAAGCAACAGTAATAAAAGTGAGACAAATGTGTGTGTGAGACCACTACTTAATAATTAGCAGGTTCCCCCATTTTTAATGACCAAAGACAAAAGTCCCACCCTGTTTTCTACTGGCTTCCAAACGCAAAGCTTGTGAATTCACAGGTCAAAGTTCACCTAAAGTCAGCACTAAGCAAAAATCACTGCTAAGAGAAGCAAATGCACATCTTTCACATCACGTCCTTTCCCCTTCAGTGAACTGCCTTATCCACTGAGTGATTGCTGCTTTAGTTATCAAAACAAAGTGTAATTTTCAGGTTTTCGTTGTAGCAAGCGGCCAAGCATCGTATGTTATGGTTAAAATGGTTAGCAATTCTTCCAATGTAGTCAGCATACAAATCCAGAAAGAAACCTTTTTTTTTGCAGTTTTATCCTTTCCTTAATTTTTCGTACAATGTTAGAATGGAGTTTATGTGCTATAGTGTCATGTATGTCATATAAAGTCATGTCTATGAAATACTGTATATATTCTGGCTGCTAGTGTGTCTTATTGGATCTTAAATAAAACAAAGCTGGATGGACCACACCCATGAGTGTAAACAGTACAAAGAGTCCAACAAGACAAAACTTTGACAGACATCAGCAATTTGCTAGTGTGAATGAAAAGTTAAGTCAATACGCATAATTCTGAATGAAGTATAAATGACATGACACCATAAATGTTCTGAAATCTTGTATATTTATTTATTTAGTTGGACACCCATACGCAAAAAAAAACAAACAAAGAAAAACACCCAATCAGCATGCAATGAGAAGAAAACCCACACAAACTGACTTCATCAAGCTTTATGACATAAGAAAGAACACATAAGTGTAACAGGATCACTTCACCTGCTCAGATGAGCGCTGGTGCAAGAGCTTGGCCCCAAGTATTGCTTTTTTTTTCAACAACAGTATTTTCTGTGCAATAATCTCACTGTATAACTCTGGATTAATCCTATACATCAACAACATTAATCAGAAAACTGTCAAAACCAGTTTGTTAAAGTTCAGTTGGTCGTCGCTGTCAGGCGCAATAAAAGGACCCTAAAATTAACACAAGTTTAGATTCAGTTTGTGGTACAGTCATCCTCGAATGAAAGAACCACATACAACACTATATAAGTGCACTATGTAAGTGCAATGTACTGTGCTTGAAATGCTGGTTAAAAAAGGGCACATAAACCCAAATTCATCAGCTAGATAAAGCATAGTAAAGCAAACAAGACACTGACAGCAAGACATCACTGTGAGAACATAATCCATGACTGAATTTATCCACAAGAAACCAAGAGCTCTGGTCTCTAATGTTAACCATGCAAACAAGGTTATGTTTCAAGTATTTCATTAATTACACAACCAGTATCATTATTCAATATGTTATGAGCATTATTGTGGAATGAAAATGATTTAATAAAAAAAATTAAAAAAAAAAAAAAAACCTGTCACATGACCCTGAAGTGATATGTGGAATGGATACCCTCTATTAAAGCTGCTTAGTTTAAATAAAATAAAATAAAAGTCCACAGCTTTAGAAATTTCAAAGGCAAACCATTCTGTCTTCAAGACGCTAAGATCATAGAATCGAAGATGTTCATACTTCGATTAGACTCTGAAGAAGGAGTCATTATACAACTTTTAAAATAAAAATGAGTCATATATTACTTGTTAAGGAAGATATTTTGGAAAAAAAAATACATATTTCCTAGTGAATTTACACACTTGCAATACAATCCACCCATCACAGACAACTGCCAGTATATGTATCTACTACAGGATATTCAGGGTTCAACCATGAACGAGCGACACGGTTATTACGTATGCGGACTTAAATCTGTTAAAACACACCACGAACATTTGGTGTTTTAACTGTGCAGCATGTTTCATAATCCCATTATTCCATTTCCATACATATACATATAGACTAGAGGGTTACAAACAACTAACAGCCATAAAATATAAATATTTTCTTCTGATTATTCAGTAGTACTAATTCATGAATATGTTCAATATAGTAATATAAAATACATTTTAAGTCACAAAATACAGACGCACATCCACGGTGGCTTACAGGTGGCCACAAACGACACAGTGCTACTGAACCTGATGAAGAAAAGTTTTCAGAGTATAAAACCCGGCAGCATAGCTCTTAGAACTTAACGTTACGGATGGTACTTTTGGTTAAAAGATCAGTTCAGACAAAATTGAAGAAGTTTAAACTATTTTCCCTAGCTCAGTCGTGAACAACTTGATGGCAGAGGCAGAATTAGATAAGTTTGTCTAGGCTTGGACAAATGATAAGTGCCTTAGCGAGAACACTGGGCAGGTAAAAGCTCCAGTGTGCTGCCCAGTCCCATGTTGTAGTTGCTAGGAGACCTAATCGACTAGGCTAAATGTTAGCTATTGTAATGTAATAGCATAATGCATTAGTAAACACTAAGCCAAATGAACGAGTGTATGTAAAAATGTTTATGTAGCACTCAGACAAAAGTTAGCAAATTGTCGGCAAGCATTTTCGCAACGAGCTGTGATCTCCTCTCTTCATGTCGCAAGGAAAACAAACCGTTTCTGTCTAGATCTTTCACCCAACCTGTTTAACCGTGAGGTGATGTATTGTGTGAGTCCTGCTAGCCAGAGACTTGTGCGAGATCGTTGCACTGCATTGTATTTTGCTTGGTTTTGTCAGTGTTTCCGCATGCCTGCGTGGTCCTAAAGACATCGCCTGTTATCAGTGTGCCAATAACCTTCAGTCTGTAAGCTACACTATTCTTTGTAGCTACAAAACTAACATCAGACGCCAAACATGTCTTGGCTTGGAGTAAGTGGAAAATTGTGGAAATTTGATCTTTTGTCGAGCGCTAAACATTCACCTTAATATAAAACAATATTCCATTCACATGACTACTAAAGCAAACGAGCAAGCACGCAACTGATACTCCTGCTTAAAACAGATTTAAAATGGCAACTAGCACAAGATGCCCAGAACCGGCAGTGCTTCTAAAAATAGTACCTATAAAACATGATGTCTTGATGTCTGCTGCAGTAGTGGGGTCTCAGTACTTGTGTAAGACGGTGAGAGGTTCGTGTAAGGTTAAAAACAGTGCCAAAAAGCCAGGCCACTATTGCATAGGCATCTTTAGACATTCGATTAGAAAAGAAAACTAACGTTTTCTAGAGAACAACGGCAGGCAAGTGTTCATTGCCCTGCCAAGTCAACCTTCTTACTAAAGGGCAGAAGGTCATCTAGATTCCAGTTCATCATAATTACAATCTACTGACACACTGCATTAGTTTCCAGTATGAGCAACAAAACATGTTCTGAAATGTTATTTGAAAGTATTTGTGAGAAACCAACGGATTCAGTGTGACTGAGTGCTGAAACAGTGCAGCTGCATGTACAGTACTGTGCAATAGTCACAGGCACCCTACGTTTGTAGACAAATTTTGTTTTATATGACCAAATTTTGACTTACATAGTCCAAAAGTTCCACTTAACAGAATTTTTTGTATGTATTTTTTGTAACATTAATTAATAGACCACATTTGTGTGGCAGCCTGGGAAAACCCATCGGATGCTCTCACAGCTGAACATCTGGTTTAGACCAAATTTGTGGTTTTCTACTAATAACCTGTATTTGCACATCTACTTTAGAAGAACTTTCTAAACTTGGGTAGGCTTTCTGCAAACATCTTGTTGGTAAGGAGTCTGTTTATCAAACCCAGCTGTAGGATATGAACAAAAAGCAGGTATAAAGATAAATATGGCATTTCTGTAAGTCATTAAATTCCATGTAAAATGAAGTCAAATAACCCAAAATGATAAAACTGTATATAATAGAACGTAGTAATTTCACCTTGTAGATGAGAGTTGCCAATCAAAATTATTATTATTATTATTATTTTTTTTAATTTACTACTCAGTGTAGTAACTATTTTGATACTCATTATTTCTGAAGGCATTTTTGCTATATTTCTTTAGAGTGCTTTATATTTTTGCACAGTACTGTACGTGTATTAGACAGCCATGGATAAATCATTTTCTTAAAAAAATTCAAATTAAAAAAAAAAGGTTAACCTAGGGAGTGAGTCAGTCAGGGCATTAGGACTGTACGAATGTGATGACGGAACTGATGAACTCCAGAGGCTTGTCAGCATGAAGCCAGTGACTGGCATCAGGGATGTACTGGATATCTGCACACGGAAAGAGACGCTGGATTTCAGGGTAATCCTCAGAGCTAGGGAAACAAGAAAGGAGAAAGAAACAGTGCAATAAATATCTTAAGACCCATTCTGATAGCATTAGCTTCCCAGAATGCCATCTTAAATAAAATGTATGCATGCTTCTTCCATGATAAAAACAGATGGCTACAAATTAAAGAAGTCCAATAGTAATTAGTAAAACTAATAGTAATAGCAATAACAATATATAACACCATCATTTGCTCTGTGTGAGTGTGTGTGTGAGAGAGAGAGAGAGAGAGAGAGAGAGAGAGACACACAAAGATATGCATGTGAGTGTTTTAATGATTTTCAGTTCTTCTAATTGATATGCAAGTCAAGGTAGACTGCAAACAAATGCTCTGAAATGAAAGCTGGACCTTTTGGAACTTAACTGTTTTTATAAAAACGGAAAAAGTGGGATTGTGAAGTGCAGGATGTGCCAAATTAAGAGGACATTTTCAAGAAAACAGTGGTGCTGTTACCTGAGGTATTCGGAGTTACTGCCACCCAGGAAGAGGGTGGGACCGTCATAGGTTGTGTTAAACTTGGGGAAACCCACGAGGTCCATCAGGTGATTTGAGATGGCCTCCAAATTGATTCTCCAGGCATAGTGTCCGTTCTGCTCTACCAGATTAGTGAGGAGGAAATGCCGGACTGAGTGCTCCTGTGCACGGGCCCACAAACAAGAGATGCTGTTATGCATGTTAAGACTAATGTGTGATTGATTACAGATAATATTGTTATACATAATACTCCACATAAAACTAAATTCAGTGTTTCCCCTGCCATTATATTAGCGGGGTGCATTTCTGTCTCATGTTCCCGCGTTTACAGTCTCCTCTGCTCTCTATTGCGCACAGCGTAGTTCTGCTACGATGTGTTTAGTTCAATGGACAGCTCAAATAATTGTTGTTATTATATGTCATTAAAAGAAACACACAAACACCATGATTCCTTTGTGTTTGTGCTGGTGTCCGTCTGTCCAAACCTACCCCCTGTCGCCCCGCACCCCCTGCCAGCCCCCTTAATTATTATTAATAAATAATAACAATAATCATGGATTCATTTCAATAATAATAAAAAAAACCTCTGTGCTTTATAAAAACGTATTGTTCATCATAAAGCACATTAATGAAACAATTAAAACCTTCAAATAAATTGTGTTGAGAATTAGACACAAAGATGCACACAGGAGGCTTAATATTTGGCAGATGGGTTCACAGTCCACAGTCCTGCATGCTTACTTTAACATGATTTCGGAGCTGATCTTCAGCCACCCTGCGTGCAGTTGAGCGTGGAATGTTGCTAGGTATCTTCACCTCCTTCATAGCCTCGATATAGCCTCTCATAAAGGTACGAGCTGACGTCGGAACGGGACTGATGTCCACCACGACGAGACGCTCCACCAGACTGGGCTGTCATTCACGCAACAGATCAAATATGGGGAAACTGAACAAAAGGTATGACTCTGGTCTTCACATTTAAAACTCATGCAAAATTCACGTAATACCTGTGACAAAGCTGTAGCCATTGCAGTTTTGCCACCCATGCTATGCCCGATGAGAACACACTTTCCAATGTGCAGCTGGTTAAGCAGATGCTTCAGATCACTAGTCATTGCCTCATACGTCAAACCTGGGCTGTGTGCGCTATTGCCATGGTTACGAGCGTCTACTGTCAGCACCTGACTAGACAAAGTACAATTAGGACACTAACAGGCATAACAAGCATACTGTAAACTGGGGTATGGAATCAATATTATTGCTCCTTTTTATACCACAGCGCTGTTAAATTCGCCAATCTGTCTGATTAGGTGGTGTTGATTCATTTTCTAGAACAGCAGCTCTGAAATTAGTGCTGGCTGTAATTGAAATCACAGGTTTATATTAAAGGGCTCATTCTAATCTGTTATCATTTCTACAGGTATCATTCTTTCACAGGAACTTGTATGGCAGATGCCCCACATAACTGAAACGACTTTTTAAAAATGTGTTGCTATTTAACAAAGAACAACATAACTGTTGATATGATAAAGCCTTCTATAAAGAGACATTTATTTAACATTTATGTAAGGAGTCTCCAGTATCAACAAATTCCCAGACAGGAGAAACTAACTAACTTGTTTTGAGGATGTTCCACAACATTAAATATAACTATAAACAATTAAAAGTATGATGTGTCATTGATTAATCCATTAAAACTGTAATCATTGCAAACGGCTGTGGTATAAGAGGAATAAAGCACTTCATGCGACACTGGAAAATAATCAACTTGTTTTCGTGATGATGATAATTTTGCTTTCCATCACCTCTTCGTTGACTATTTTCCTAAAACAGCACACAGATATAGAACTGTCAGCCTGTGAGAAGACAGAGTCCTCTCCCATACCTTTCTCCCCGTCCTCTGCACCAGAGATTTCGCTATAGAGTGGAAGTTTGATTTGCTCCCGAACAAGCCGTGCAGAAAGACAAGTGGAATGCCGTCCTCTTTGCCATCATACACGTCATAGCTCAGGCTTACAGGGCTAGAACAGAAAACACACTCTTATTACAATTCGGTCTGAAACTCACTACCACACTGAAAGTGATCTGATGATGAGCATTTCCAGCATTATGTATGTGACATTTTAACTCAGAACTTACAAAGTGACTCACCACCTGCACAAGCACGGCATCAGTGTGACAGTGTGTCTGACCAATAATCAAATACGAACATATTAGTACTACAGACGTTTATCAGAGTAACTGACAGGAGAGCACACAGGCTGGGGATGACACATTTTCAACAAATGCAATGTTTTTTTTTTAAACTGTTTGCAGAACAAATTACGCAACATGCAACGAAAGAGATCGGAATAAAAAATAAAAGTCTGGACATGTTGTTAGGGATTAACTGATCCAGCACTAGGCTTGTTCTGTAATGCTTTACTTTTTTTTTTTTTTTTTTTTTTAAATCATGATTAATGATTAAATCCTCTAGAAACAAACAGACACAAAAATGAGCATTTCCACCATTTCAGGTTACAGGAGAATACAGGAGGGTGTAATACTATTATGAGCTGTGCAGTCAGGAACTGCTTGCTGGCAGTGGCAACTCAGCTGGATGGTGGCTTTAAGGTGATTCTGCAGTAATGTGCAGAAAAAAAAATATAACACAACTACATTTTCTAATATAAACCTTTTACAAATCGCTGGTCTAATGTCCACATGGCTGATGTTTCCGCTGTTGCTCAATATGTCTGAATGCACAAAATTCATAAACGTTGGCAGCTCTGGTAATATAATATAGTTCGAGTAAACATCACTGAATATCATGGCAGTATAAGATCGTGATCATGTAGAAAAGACTGAAGTGTTGTATCGCACAAGCCTAGCCAATCCTGAGTATTGGTAATGTTTTTGAGAAGAGCGCTTGTCATGTGGTACAATCTCTAATATTGGACTCTGATGCTTATGTAACATTTACTCATCTAAAATCATAATTAAGATTATTTTACTCCACATTAGTCACAATTATTTCACACCTAGTCAGGGAATTTAGAAAGAAAATATTTTCAGTGTAAATTCATTATTTTAAATCAGCAGGAAGCAACCTTTTCACTTTGTACATTACAAGCCTTCATTCATTCAGCTTTGAATAAAATTAAAATAAAGATTAAAAAAAAATCTTTTTAAATGCTAACCATAAATATACGTACAAAGGTTAATATGCCACCAGCCAGGTAAATCAATGGGAAGCTCATGAAATATGAAATTGTAATTGTACAATTACTATGACGGATGTTGAAGGATGAAATATTACAGGAACAGTTTGCGGCTTGGTCCTGAGGCTTGTCTGGCCTTGAAACAATTGTTTAGCTTCATGTCTAAATTGGTTTAATAATATATCACAGGTCTGAAATGTTGAATCAGTATCGAGACTGTCATTTCACTTTTTTCTAATCTTGTCCACTGATATACTGGATGCTGTGAATGCATGTTGTGCTGACTGACACAAAGCACACATCTTGTGTTGACTGACACAATGCACACATCTTGCATGTGAACAGGACACAGCTTGTCTAAAACACCACGCCGCCTCAGATTTTTTTTGCTTTTCGTGAGAACAAGAGCTTGTGGAAAGTCTGTTTGGACTCAAGGCTGATAAATAGATCATGTTGTTACAGGCTTAGCTCATAGATTACTGAGGGAAAAAATCTAATACAATGAAAGTGACATGTCTGACTTGGCCCTTTACAGACTATAGGAGGAAAAAGAAAAACAGGTTATTCTGTATATTATTTCATCATCTTCTTCCGTTTAGTGGATATAATGGAAATACCTGATATCTTACAAACTACAGACTTAAATCTACCTTGCCAAAAAATGCATTATAATTAGGACCAATACTTTTAAAGAAAATGGAAATTAGCTTTTGCTTTATTTCGACCTGAAGAGAGTGATGCAGCAGCGCTTTACTCCTTTACTCTGTCCAGATCTCTCACCTCCTCACCTGACACTCTACTCAAACACATCAGCTTCCTAATGGTCAACATTTATGCTATTACCGCCATCAGCGCCATCACACTTAGAGATCACTAACTAGCCGAATAACTAGTAACTAGTCTCGGCTGTAACTCACCACAGCTGCGTTGTATTGCTGTAGTGCATTCTGAAACGCTGAGTACAACATCTGCACCAACATCTCCACCACTTCTGTGTTGGATTTCTCATTAATACGACATTGAACACTGTTGGAAAATGCTGAGTGAGAAAATAAGCTATTGCTGTTTTGTTTTTTGGAGTGAACAGCAGAACCTGGCCATTATACCCCATTTTGAGTTTCCTGATTTTTTTTCCCTTCTTCTTCTTCTCCTATTAAACACCATTGTAACTACTCTAGAAATGTCCTCCTGTGACACCAGCATGGTATGACTGCCAACTTCTTACAGGAATAACAAAAATGCAAAACTAACCAACACATTGGCACCAGAATCAATAAGCACATCAAAACCATGCTTGCTTCACACCTCCGGGGTTTGGGCCCTGTGAGTTTACATGTTCTCTCTGAGCTTTGGGGGTTTCCTCCAGCTACTCCGGGTTTCCTGCAGGTACTCCGGGTTTCCTGCAGGTACTCCAGGTTTCCTCTCCCAGTCCAAAGACATGCATCATCACCTTCAAAGCACTTCATGGTCTCGCCCCCCCATACATTTCTGATCTCATTCATTCTTATTCTCCAGTTTGCACATTACGCTCTTCAGATACTGGTCTACTGTTAATTCCTCGCCACAGATTAGCATCGTTTGGTGGACGAGCATTTTTTTGTCTCTCTGCTCCGACACTCTGGAATTCTCTCCCCAAAAATATTTGCGATCTTTCTTCATTACAATATTTCAAAACCCACCTTAAAACACATCTTTTTCTTTGATCTTACTGTATGACCTGATTCATGCCATGGATTTTTTGTCTATTGTCTTTTGTTCTTTGTCTGCTGTCATGTTGCCTTATTGTAAAGCAACCTTGAGTTTGCAGAAAGGCGCTATATAAAATAAACTTCTTCTTCTTCTTCTTCATTGTAGGCTGATCGGCATCTCTAAATTGTCTGTAGTGAGCGAATGGGTGTGTGAATGTGTGTGAATGTGCCCTGTGATAGACTAGCACCCCGCCCAGGGTAATCCCATTAATTACATTAAGATTTCTTTGCTATCTAATATCACAGTGCTACATTGTTTCCTGTGAAAAACCTGTTGCTCTATTTAATACCATTTCCTCGCATCTGAAGTTACAGGAGAAGGAGAAGTGAACCTAAATGCTGAGATGATTGTGTAATCAGACAAGGCAAAAGAAATTCCCCACTTCATGATTTTTAACCACTTGAACACTCCTTCAACCGCAGTATGCATGTCATCTTAGAGATCTGTTACAATTCACCGAGATTTTAAGAGAAGGGCGTGTGCTTTTTTTTTTAACGGTTTTGATTGAGAAAGAAATGTTATGAAAAATAACACCACTTTTTATTTAATGCATGAACTTCATATTTACTGGATTATTTTACAGTAGTATTAGCGGAAGTGTATGGAATAATGTGCTTTATATTAACCTGGGGTATTAGATCAGCTGTGGTTATTGAACGCTGCTTTTCAGTGGTATAGAGTTGCATGTGAAAGTGGGCTGTGAACAGATGAGCTGCATTAATACCGGTTTTAGCTCTACAGCTCAGGTTTAAATGCTAGCAGGTTGACTAGCTAGGTCATGAATCCAGGTTTCTGTAGCTAGTTAGCTACGTTAGCTATGTAACGGTATGTTATTTACCACACACACTGCACATGAAACACACTCAGTGGAGTTAACAAAAACAATCAAATTTAAGTCAAATTTCCATTTAAAAATCCATATCTACATGTTTGACATGTTTGTCAGAGAGGTCAGCACCTGGTGGAGTTAGCAGCGCTGTCTCGCTGAGCGTCGTCCAGCCGCGACACCCCGCTACAAAACCACTGAGCCCCGGCTCCAGACGGCCGCTGCGACTGTGCGGTTAATAATCCTCTGGTTAACAGGCGACACAGGACGCTCATGGTGGCGCTGACACATGGACTAGCGGAGCTCAGACGAACCGCTCATTTAAAGTCACTCCACAGCTTCCCAGGCGGTCACGCTCAGCAATGCACAGGCGACGTCAACGTCCAACTGACTCTTCCGTCATGACGTCATGACGTCGCACGTTCAAAATGACGCCTACTCCTTGTTCAGAGAAACATTTATTATTATTATTAGTAGTAGTAGTAGTAGTAGTAGTAGTAGTATTATTGCTGGTCCAAGATGTTTATATGTACGTATAAAATAATTTGCTCAATTAAAAAAAAAAAGGTAAAAAACAGAGTCCCTATTCCCTATTTCACAGGCTCCCAGCTTTGGTCCCTGTACCCCTGTCCTGCATAGTCATCTATCTATCTATCTATCTATCTATCTATCTATCTATCTATCTATCTAAGCTGCTCGGAAGGATATAGTAACTTATATAATCACTCTTTATAACTGTGGTGAGCAGAAAAGCATCTTAGCGAGCACAAAACATCAAACCTTGAGGTGCATGGGCTAGTCATGGGGACAGACTCACCCAAACAGGACAGTTGAAGAAAGAAAAATTGCCTGGTCTTTTTCCTGTCTTTGTATAGTTTCGGTGAGTCTGTGCCCATGATAGCCTCAGATTCTTGTTCTTGGCTGACAGGAAAACCAAAAATCTGATTCCAAAGCCATGGCCATTAATATAGGGTTGGTCTCTCCTATAACACACCTATAACAGCATCCACTCTTCAGGGAAGGCTTTCCGCTAGATTTTGGAATTTGCTTTGGGGATTTGTGCCCATTCAGCCACAAGAGCATTAGTTAGCTCATGTAGTGATGTCAGAAAATAAGGCCTGGTGCACAGTCGGCGTTCTAGTTTACTTCAAACGTGTACCAACAGGTTTGGGCTAAGCCCCTTAGCTCCAGTGAAGGAAAATTGTACAGCTACAGCATACAAAGACGTCCTAGCCAAACGTGTGCTTTGTGGCAACGGGTTGAAGGTGAAGACCCACATATGGGTGTAATGGTCAGGTGTCCACAAACTTTAGCGTGTATGTGTGTATACACCAAACGGTGGCGCCAGAGACCAATATTTCAGCATGTATTTGTTTGTTACAGGCAAGAGTAACACTTGATTTATATTCTAAAAAATTAGCCAACCTATTCTATCCTATATTCATTCATATTCAAATAGTCTTGTCTCAAAAACAGTGTTTTTGTTGATGCTGGTACTTTTAATGTAGTTTTCTTTTCCATCACTGCCATTTTTACCTGGACCATATTTTGTATATTTCCAATTTTTATACCATATTTTGTTATTTTGTTCCAAATTTGTACTCAGGCTTGCACAATATTGCACAAATACCTCACACAAGTCTGTACAGTTTGTGTGTAGGGCTATTTAGGGCTATTTATCCATGACAACATTCTAATGTTGTTGTTGTTGTTGTTGTTGTTGTTGTTGTTGTTTTGCCTTTTATAACATTGTTGTTCTTATTTGTCATTATTTATCTTTTATTTACTACTGTGAAGAATGTACAACCTAAGAATTTTATTGTGCAAGAAAGCTTGTACATATGACAGTAAGGTTTGTGAATCTTGTTTTAGTCCCTCTTTAGGCCAAACCCTTGGGATTCTTCTGTCTTAAGATCTTTTATCATAATTAACTAGGCCTATATTTCAACCTGTGCTTAGCCACTCATTCCAAAGGTATGCTCACATTCTGCTGTAATCCATGTTGACTCTTATTTGAAGCCTACATTCCACTTTTTTAAATGTTCTACTTATTATGAATATGGTGTTAGCTTTTCTGTCAAAAGTAATCCTAGCCTATGGGAAGTCAATGATCTAATAATTTTTGAATAGCAAATCCATATTCTGGTTTGTAAACCTACAAACTGTAACTGTAACCTAGATTTTAAAAGTAAACAGTCCTCGTATGACAACTACAAATCATCAGTGTTTACAATGTGTTTACAATGTTCATGCTGCAATTATAAAAATTTGCCTGCTAACAACCTTCTTCCCATATTTTTAAATAACTTTCAAAGGGAATAATTTTTAACACTGAGATCATAACACAGATCAAGAACCATAATCAGATTTGTAAATCTTCATGACTGTAATCTTTGATTGTAAATTTCACAGGTACAATTCTGATAATACAACTACACAGACTAATTATGTATTTATGTATGTCCATGATGCGACTATGTGACTACAATTTACTTTCTTATAAGACCTATGCTACTAACAGCCCCCTTGTTACACTGTGAAACAATCACAAGCCATGGATTTTGACTAGAACATATCACTATTGTAACAATGTATAAGTCATGTGAGCCAAGTGCATGACTGAAGACAGTTGAGGAAGGTGATACTGAAACAAACAAACAAAAGAAATTGTAAAAATTTCCCAGTCGTAATGTTTTCAGGCCATATGCATTGCTCTGGAGAGACAGAGCATTCTATTAATACAATTCTATTAATACAACTATAAAACTGCATGTAAATGGTAATCTGCAAAAACCCATAAAGTAAACTGAAACACGTGGAATGAATATGTAAACAAATGATTCTCAAATGTCACTTGACCAATTATGGACTTGAACTGACGATGGAAAATTACAATTTTGTAAATGCATTCATGAACAAAACTTTAAACCAGAAATTAAATCCATATGTGCAAGTCACCTCAGGGATGTAGCTTTGTGATTCACTATTTCACTTGTTCAGTTTTAACAAACTATTTTTTTTTCTCCAAATGGCAGGCTAAGCATAACACAACAGTGTTTCATATTAATTACACCATGTCCTTGTTTGTTCTTTCTGATTTGTTTATCATAAGCCCTAAAAAGATTACATCAGTCTAACTGTGAAATTTGAACTAGTTCCGTCCCATTGTAGTCTGAAGTTAANGTTAAGTTCCCCTGTAAATTCCCCTTCCTGGCCTCTCCACATTGTGTAGCCATTACAGGTTTTTAATCTGGGCTCGTTGTGAAGGCTTTGTGAAAGGAGGGAGTCAGTGACTGCTGTGCTTGGTGCTATAGGCAACACCACAGAGAAACTATACACAATGTAGCCATGGTGAGATCTCAAACAGGAGCAAAAGCGTTCGATACCATTTAAAACAATAGTAGTCTGGAAATGAACAAACACCTCTGAATAACTGGGCATGGTTAAAAATGTCAATGGCTAAAAGTGGAGAACAGGTTAACCAATTAACCCAGTGCAGTAGTGTGGATAATTAGAAATGATCTTCACTTTCTCATTTACAGGACAGAAAAATGCAGTCAGTTTTCACTCACAATGGTCCCCCAGGGCCTTTCGAATGAACAAAAATGTCTGAGGTGGGAGCCCCAGTGAATGAACCTGTCAGAGCGACTACATTTTTAATCCCTGCCCCTGTTTACCACTTCTTCATTATGGATAATAAAAGTTCAAAATGACCTACCATCTAAGAACTACATAGAAGTGACTGAACTCATATTTTACTGTTTAATTTAATGCTAGCAAATTAAGTCATAGGCCGACGTTTCAAATACGTAAGACTAATCCCTGCCTGACAAAATGGTTAATGAATGCCTCCAGAATGGGCTATACAGTGATTTTGCATAAAGACTAAATATTTTCTAATCAAAGTCAGAAACAAAACTAACACAACAAAAAGAATATTTCCTACATAAACAGTCTATACACTTACTGCTGAATATTTCAAATATTGGAATAATACAATGATTTTATTTGTAGCCTATATTAAGTCTACTACCTGCTTTTCTTAGGCAAAGATTAATTGCTGTGTTAGTTGTGTTAGTTAAGCAGCACTCTTCCAAAGGCAAATACTAATTTGAAAAATTTGACCTATTTGTCCACCAGAGGGACGACCAGGGTTAGGGTTCTAGATTTAATCTTGAACCTTTAGCTTTCAGAAAGCAAATGCTTTTCACAGAAGGCACCCTCAGGCATAAATCTTTTGTACCTTTAGATATATAATGTAATGTACCATTAAAACTCATCAAAGGTACATATCTGGGCATCAACGACCACCGTTGTACCTTTGAAAGTACATTTACATTATTTGTAGAGCTCCTTTGGGGAGCAAAATGTACCTGTATATGACAGGGAAGTTTATCTTGCCTCTTATTACTTTTCCTTATTAAATTTGTGAGGCATGTGTTGTTGTCTATTAGAAAAGACTAGAATTGATCACACAACCACTTGAGCGTGTAAGAACGAGCAATGTGTCTTTCTCCTAAGTCACATTCTTTGTAGACTTAGGCCATACTATTATTCATTCTCTTACTTCTTCTTCTATGCAAACCTCGTTTTGACACCTGAGCTATCTGTTAATGTGAATAGTGAGGTGTGTGTTTGACTCTCAGCTGTGAGGATCAGGATACTCATAAATAAATCTTTTTTACTGAAACACAGACAAGCAGGCAATTTTGTAGTACATTGNTATCTGGTTTAGAAAGAAATCGAAAGGAACTGCCTGGGCTCTTATTGGTGAGGTGAGTCAAATGATCTGCCTCACTGAAAGGAGCTGGAATATAGGCTCATAATGTCAAAGGCAAATAAACACACCTGCTGTGGTATCGGTCACATGACTTGGGGTTTTATTCTGATCACCTGACCCAGAGCTCATCCTTCTGATACAGAATAAAAAAAACAACTCCTGTGTTAAACATAAAAGGAAACAGTAATAAAGTTCAGCTAAGACAGAATGCTTCATAATTGAATTTAATATTTTACACCCCCAAATCTCTCGAATTCTGGAGCATTTATATAGGTCAGATGATACATATGCCCCAGGGTTATGAGATCATATAACAGGAATTCAGGAGCACTGTTTCTCTCATAGAATGTGAAAGTCTCTTCTGTTTGCTGGATAAAAAAAAAATGTTGTTTGGTTTGTTTTTCTACACTATATTTTATAGTTATTGCTCATTCACTGGAGTCATTACTCATTGACAAGAATCCTCAAGTGTACTGTTTGTCAGATTGTAATATAAACTAGGAACATGAGAGAGTGTAGCGTCCTAGCAAACTCACCCAAACGATTCAAAGCATTAAGCTTTACATTTCTGATGTCCAATCGCATAGATGCAGCTAATTTATTTTTATTCTTAGAGCACAATCTGCAAGCTAGCTTTCTATTATTCATGTGAATAATTTACTTTGGCTGTCCAATGCAATGAATGTGCAACACTTTTATAAGGATGAGAAAATTATATTATGGGCTATACTCAAGTGATTATAAAAGTACTGATGGTTAAATAATACCCAATAAAGAAAGCTTAAGCGCTAAACAAAGGGCAAGTAATCAGTTACTTTTCATAACTGACCTTTTATGGTTGTTAAACTTTAAAGATTATTAGCAGGGATTTTAATCAGTTGCCCACTGCACTTTGAACTTTGGCAAATACACTCGTTTGGTATTGAGCACACTCCAGAAAAAAAGAGTAGATTTATATAAAGAGGTGTGAAGCAGTGAAGCAGCTGAAATGGGTTGGTTTTCCCAGAACTTAGAGATTAACAAGCAACTTTACAGGTATTTTGTTACTCTATTCTCAAACTTTAACTTCTGAAGGTACTGAAGACTTACTCACTGCACCTTTAGGGGATGACATTGTTTATAACATTAGGCAGACATAAGTGGTAGGCTGTCTAAGACAGGATAGCTTTGTTTGGGTTCTTCCAGAAATCGGAAATCAGATATAAGTGTGTGAGGTGAGAGGGACTCAACAGCTGGTAGAAGAAGGATTCATAGAGCCAGAGGGACTGAAGCAGAATCAGTTATGGTCACAGAAGTAACAGATAAAGCATCACTATCCACGTATGGAAAAATAACACATTTCACATGATGATATGCAATTATGTGAGCAATATATGGGAAAGAAAAACATGTGAAAGTGTATTTCAACATGATATTCCCTGAAATTGCACATAAGAACGTGGGAAGTTAACATGTGAAAGTAAATTAATCATGTATTTAAAAAAATGAATGTAAAAATAAATGAATCCTAGGTAAAAAAAAAAAAAAGATATGTGACAATAAATGAATCGTGAGTAAAAAAAAAATTGCATGTGAAAAGAAATGAATCATGGTTTAAAAAATACATATAAAACAAATCATGTAAAAAATCATATGTTAATTAAATGAATCATGTGAAAAATAACATGTGAAAAGAAATAGCTCATGTAAAAAAATCATGTGAAATAAATGAATCATGGGTAATAAAACACGTCACAAAACACGTCACGGAAAATCAAATTTGAAAAAAAAATTAATTGTGTGTAAAAACTTGTGGTTAAAATGAATCACATGTAAACAAATCGTGGGGAAAAAAACACTCATGTGAAAATGAATCATGTAAAAACTCACTAAAACACATGCACTACATACGAAAAGCTTACATGTGAAAAATGTGGTCAGCATTTATGTGAATATGTCTAAAAACTATGTGTGAATTTAGAGCCAGTCCTTGCATAGGGTGATCCAAAATCAAAAACAAATAGACACAACTAGAGTGCTTACTAGAAAACTTGGGTAAATATCTATTTCACACTGGCAAAGTCCAATGGCACATACACTCCTTTGATATTCTGCTCATATCAGAAAAAAAAGTAAATTTGTATAAAGAGGTGTGAAGCAGCGAAGCAACTGAACTGGGTTGGTTTTCCCAGTAGAAACGAGCCCATGAACAGGTAACAGATGTTGGTGATAATGGGAGGAGCAGGGTGGAGCTGAAGCTGGACTGATGGACTAATCAAAAGCTGAGGCACTGTGAGTGTCACTGTGAGTTTTGCATGTTCTCACCATGTCTTATTGGGTTTTTTCCAGGTTCTCCGTTTTCCTCCCACCCCTCAAAACATGCAAATAATAGGACTAGATATGCTAAATCGCTCCTAGGTGTGAATGAGTGTGTGAATGTGTGTGTTCCCATCTCACTCCCAGACTCCTGACCAGGATAAAGCATTTACTGAAGAGGACTGAATGAATCTAGTTGGCATCTGATTCCCAAAAAAAAAAGGTCTGGGTTACTGATCAGAAGGTTGGGAGTTCAAGCCCCAGCACTGCCAAGCTGCCACCCTTGTACAAGATCCTTAACCCTCTCTGCTCCAGGGGCACTCTATCATGGCTGACCCTGTGCTCTGACCCCAACTTCCTAACAAACTGGGATATGTGAAGAAAAGGATTTCACTGTAGTGTATATGTGACAAATAAAGGCTTCTTCTTCTAATGACAGTGGTACAACAATACTATTGAACTCTCATATCTGATTGGTCAGAAGGTATTTGTTTCTACTACAGCAGCTCTGACTGTAGTACTGGCTGTAATTCAAAAGTATATATTAATGCACTCATTCCAATACGTTATCATTTCTATGATAGCAACTCATTCAGAGGCACTTGTACTTGGCTCCTCGTAATCTAGACCTAATAATAAACAGATAGAAGAAATGTGTTGTTTTTTAACAATGAAAAACATATAATCGTTGATAAGGTCTTCATATCAGTGTCAGCGCTTTGTAACATTCAAAAAGTTTTCTGCCACTGAAAATTCTTCAGGACTTTACTCTTTCTGGTTTCTCAGCAACCTGACCATTTGTTTTATGGATGTGCCACAAATTTACATGGAACTCTAAAAGGTTAAAAAGCACAAAATGACATGTACTACTAAATTTTAAAAATTGTAATTGTTGGTAAATTTCTATGGTATAAGAGGCATAAAACACTCTTAGACATGTTGGCATTGATTATTTTCCTGTAACAGCACACCTTGTCATGGTTTATGCATTATTAGTTGCGCTCTTGTTGATGTTGTTTTGGGTAAAAAAGAAAAAAAAATGCACGAGCAGACCAATGTGGACTATGTTAGCGCATTGTTAAGTGGTAAAGCAAGAATCACATTTAATACTTCCTCTTCCAGTTATGATGATCCTAACTTTACAATGCTTTTGAGAAATTGTCATGACTTCTCATTTTTCTCATATCCTTTGGTGTCGATGCTGATGAAAAAAATCTGAATGTCAAGTCTAAAACGTTGTCCGTAAACTGGCTGACTCAGTTTCAAAGGTTCTATTTGGATTGATTTGAACGATTGTTATCACTCTAGTTATTCACTAACAAAAGTTGATAACAGCCGTCCCATCTTCAGATAAGCCAGAGGCAAGAATCTGGTGCAGTACTGCAGACATGTTGAGTTGTATTAAAATGAAAATCAGGTTACAAGGGAAGTACCTAAGATCCATCAATAAATTAAAATGGCATTACATTACTGGCAGGAACAGGAACTGAGAATGGCTTTATCGAGAACTGCAGTTTAAACATCAGTTGGTCAGGGCATTAAAACTATGGCCTATTAGTAATTCTTCTAATTTTGTCAGATAGTTTGATTATTTTTTTTCTTCCAGAGTGGAAAAAGCATGATAGCCAGCATGGCTTCATTGGGCTTACATGGGTTAAAAGTGGGCTTCTTAGGTTCTAGATGAACATGTTTTTTTTGGAGGTGAGAGGAACCTGGTGAACATCTGAAACACCACACAGACAAAACCCTAGTTTAGGATAGAACCAGGGACACCTGAGCTATAAAATGACAGTGCTAGCTGCAGTATCTAAAGACCACTGCCCATCTTTATTTTATGTATTTTGTCTTAAAATTGAGCTTGCGTATCTTGGGTATGTTTATCAAGGAAATTATGTGAGCTATTTGATTTTCTGTTGGTTTATATGTGTATCTTGTTTCATGTCAATAAAACCCTGAAACTGCACTCAAGTAGTCTGTGGTCTGATTCTTGATGCAGTCATGACAATGCTCCAAGACAGTATTTTACAGAATCAGCACAAATATTGAGGAAATAACAAACAGCAAGCAGTAAGCAATGGGGAAGAAAATGAACATCTGATGCTTTCTATTGTTTTCATAACTTATTGCTTCCCCTTTGTTGTTCCTCTTGTTTACTGCTGACCTTTTCTTTTTTTCAATTACTGCTATAATTCCCAGTCTACATTCACATCACCTCAGCTATGGGTTGACTAATTCTTTTTAGACATCTTCTTAATTCGAATCAGGAGATTATTGCCATTTGTCTTGATATGCATCAGTACAATGACCTTCGTAATCAGAAGATACTGAGAACTTTTACGCCATTAATTGCTTGAAAAGATCTGCTTTGCTGAGTGCTAGTAAATGTTTCCCATGAACACTTGAGTAATACTGTAGGTCAAATCAAGGAATTAACGAATTCTAGAGATGATGTAGATGAAGCTAAAGTTGTGGTAGGCAGTGTGGAGATAATATGCTCTTCTGTGCTCAAGAAGTGGAAAAACAGGTCGTTTATCCCGAGTGTATTGTCTCTATGATGACTTTGCTTAAGGAAGGTGTGATCCATCTGTTCCTTGGTGTAATAGGATGCAGGAGGCCAGCTTAACTTAACTGCAAACACAACCTGTGCATGTGTATACATCCTTACATACTGACTCACACACTGTTTGCCTACCCTTAGGACAAAATGAAGACTTAGGGAATATTTTTTTATGTTTCACAGGTTTCCTTCAAAGTACCACATGCAGTAAAATAGAGTGTTAAGTAAGGAACAAAGCATGACAGGATAAAAAACATGTCATACTTTAAAGCATTATAGCAGCTATAAGCAGTAGTTCCCAGTCATAATATAGCAGCCTGTTTTATATATACATTACATTACATATTTATATTTACTCCAGTTATTGTTCGATATAGACAGTCTAAGATCTGAAACGATTGCTATAAAAGTGATACGCAACGACGATTATCTTTGTTATTGTAACCTTGCTCACGTAATGATATTAGAACAGTAAACGGGACGTCAACCTTCTATTGTCTGAGCTGCTGTTATAGAAAATTAATCAACACCTTTTGACCAATCAGAATAAAGAATTCAACAGCATTCTGTTGTAATGTTATGTAGTTGTTTTATTATATATTGTGGGATAAATAGAGTAAAATTAGAGATTTTTTTTTTCACTTTCAAAAACCCTGCACACTTTAAACCAAATATAAAATGTTTGTGAATGAATGAGTGACTAAGAAGCATTAAAGCTTTCAGCTGTTAAATATTTTTAAACGTATCTCTAATTTGCCNAAAAAAAAAAAAAAAAATATATATATATATATATATATATATATATATATATATATATATATATTTTTTTTTTTTTTTATTTATAAACAAAGAAATAACCTCAAGTGACAACAAAAAAGATGACAGATTTCAATATGTAGTCATTTTTTTCTCCAAAAAGTAAGCCAACATTCAGGTGGGAAAAAATAAGTACACCCTATAATAGCATTGCCTCAAATCTGACTGGTCAGTAGGTGTTGGATCTGGCTGTAATTCAATTCACAGGTTTAATGTGCTTGGTCTAATTTCTATAGTAACCCATATTATTCATATAATAACAACTAATTTATAGGGACTTGTAATGCAGTCCCTCTACATAATCTAAGGCTAGTAATAAATGGATTTTAAAAATGTCTTGTTATTTAAGAAAGAAAAACATATAATCTTTGATATGTTAAAGCTTTCCTATTTAGCATTTATGGAAGGAGTCTCTAGTGTTGGTAAGTTTTCCACCATGGGTGAGTCTTCAGGACAGGGCACTTTGTGCTTTTAAGTAATATGATAAACTGCATTTTTCTGTCTTCAAAGAAGAGATAAAAAAGAGAGGCTGGTGAGGGAATGACTGTTCATGATAAGAGGAACTAACTTGTCTTGTGGATTTTCCACAACCTTAAATGGAAATATAAATGGATAAAAAGTATGATGATCATTCACAATGAAGTATGTATTATAATAATAGGCAAATTGTTATCATATAAGCAGAATGAATCATTTCTGGACATGTAGTTATTGGAAAATAAATTTTGGAGTGGTAACAGTAACTCTGCCCAGATACTACTTAGATATCCTCTCTCTCTCTCTCTCTCTCTCTCTCTCTCTCTCTCTCTCTCTCTCAACCACCTCCTCTGGCAAACAATTCTGCTTTTTGAAGCTCTGTGTGCTAAGGCCTTATATATTTGCTTCCAGTACACCACTAAGCAGTCAGTCTTCTTTGTTGTTATAAATCACAGAGTAAATATCATCAGTCATTAAAACCATACACTTATACAGTTTTTTTTTTATTATACACAAAAGACTCTTTTGAATTAAATTCTGCTCAAAAACATAAGCATTTAGGTAAGTGAATAAAGGATAGCATAGCCATGTAAAATGATTTAACAATGTTTAACAGATTCTTAACACAGTAAGTAGAAAAAGTATCCTGCAAATTATAATGAATAGAAACATAAGTCCATTTAAATTCTTAAAGCTTGTAGAAGAAAATAAAAATAATGTCAGTCTCAGTCCTCATCCATGAGTCATCAGTTTCTGTCCCTGTCTGATTTTCATAGGCAAATGCATGTAAAAAAGCAGTGCTTCCTTTCATCCTGAGTGTAGTTACAGAGCTTCATAGCAAGGCTATGTAGAGAAAGAACTAAAACATGTACAAAAATGTAACTAGCTCCATTCAGACCAACAATATAAATGCAAGCTCATCATATTTAACCATTTCACATTGCAAATCCTCATTCAGCAGGTACATTCTTAAAAGCAATTCCAATTACACATAGCAAACACAGCACAAAGCAAATATGAACAGCATAACACAGCCCTTCATCTCGGAGTCTACTCAGAAGATTGCTTGTCTTCCTTCATTAAATCTTTACCTGTCTTTTAAAGAATTTCATACATAGTCCTTCCCGTAACCACTGGCGGAGCGAGGAGCAGTATAGGCTTTTTTCGGGGGCTTGTACCTGTTCTCGCGTGGTGGACAGGTGCAGCACAGCAATGCTCCTCCAATGATGAGAAGGACAGCAGCCCCGAAGCCTATGTACAGCGATGCTCCCAACTCCCTGCGCTGAGTGGATGGCACCATCGGGTTGTAGAAATCCTGAACGATGGTGCTGGAGGTCCAGGACACTGGGATAAGTGTCAGGAGGCCAGAGATGATGAAGCAGATGCCAGAGACGATCATGACTTTTGCCTTGGATGCCTCATCCTCAATGCAGTTGGTGCACTTTGCGCCCATGATGGAGATCATTACGGCCAACACACCCAGGATGATGGAGATGATGGACATAGCTCGGGCTGCCTGAAGGTCCTGAGGAAGAGCCAGCATGGAGTCGTACACCTTACACTGCATCTGTCCAGTGCTCTGAACCACACAGTTCATCCAGATGCCCTCCCAGATGACTTGCGCCGTGACAATGTTAGCTCCAATAAAAGCCGTGACCTTCCACATAGGCAGAGCACAGGTTACAATAGCTATGAGCCAGCCTATTATCCCCATGGCGATGCCGCCAAGTTCCATTCCCATTGACATGGTGGGTTGTAGGTGCTCTGGCCCTGACGATACAAAGGCAGAAATGTGAGAAACCAATCCGACCTCTTTGTGTAGCTATATGATGTGGTGAAACAGTGGGGAAAACAAGCTCCTTTTATATTCCCAAAGCAGCAGCTGAGGGGGGAGGAGGAGGTTCTTACCGTGATGTCATCATGTAGGAGGAAGGCACAAGGCTGCTGGTTTCATATACAAAATATCACCTGTCTTAATTTGGGAGCAAATACAACATCGCTCAGTCAAACTGGTATTTCTGACACAGGACAAACACTCAGCTGCTACATGTTGAAAGGGTAAATAAAGCCACTGCTAAGTATCTGCTTGAATTAGACATTAAAAGCCATAAATGGTTTATATCAATAATAAGAAGGTAAAAAGTGTGCTCACTCAATTCACAGCCAAATCAATCACAGATCACATTGCAGACTAAGTTATATAAGTAGTCTGGTATGTAACAGATGCCAGTTTGAACAAATAGTTAATGGGTAAATACAGTAAATTGCAAAAGCATTTACCTCCTTCAGTGTCACCAGATTCATATGGATTTGGTCAGCAGATCTTTAAAAAATAATTAAAAACTGAAAATTGTGTAAATATTCAACTCCATGTTGCAGACTAGTACTGGGCAGTAGTCTACAACTAGCTTGGGGTAAATTCCTACCAGCTTTGCACACTGTTTGGGAGTGAATTTCATCCATTTGTCCTGGCAGATTGGCTCCAGATTGTTCAGGTTGGTTGGATGTTGTTTGCTGACAGCAATATTCAAACAGTGCCACACATTTGGACTGTGACTTTGACACTGTAGAACATTCACTTTTTTGTTTTTAACCACTCTTGCATTGCTTTGTCCTTGTGTTTGGGAACATTTTCCTGTTGAAAAGTGAAGTGTTTCCCAAGCTTTATTATTTATTGATTATTATTTATTTTTATTTATTTCAGACCAAAGCAGGTTCTTTTATAATATCCCCCTCTATTTTGCTCCATCCATTCTCCCTTCAATTTTGGCAATCAGCCAAGTTTATGAGGCTGAAACGCATCCCCAGATCATGATGCTGCCATCACCATATGTCACTGTAGGGAAGTTAAGTTTGCTCCACACTTTGAAACTTGCACAAAAATCCCAATCTTGGTCTTATTACGCCATTAAACCCACCACTAAAACCCCACAAAATTAAATTAAATTTGGCATTGGAAACATAATTTGGGACATTTATTTTTCTCATTTTCTCAGTCCTTGCGTGAGAAACAAGTTCGCTGTGGTGAACACAAATTTTTATTTTGCAATTTATTTTTTGCAATATGTCTTTTTGTCATTGCCTAGTATGGACATTATCCACTCCATAGTTCCCCGTTTCCTTCTTCTAATACAATACAACTTACAACAGAACTGGCTCTGCACTTACATTTTCAAAAAATGTATTTATTTTTGGTAAATTTATTGCATAAATTTATTAGATTGAATGGAATGCTTGCACATTTCCACATCATCTTTACCACAGTTTCGACACTTCAGGTTCATTCATGTTTACTACAGAACTTTATCTGGGGTGAAATGGTCATAATGTAGGTTTGCTAACCATCTCCTGAGATCACTCTGATTGTGTTACATAGTTACATAGTTACATACAGTGCTACCTGAAACTAAAGAATTGCACAATTTCAAAATGGAATTATGTCAATAAATTGCAGGCTATTTTTAAAATAGTCCTCACCTCTCGCAGACTTGCTTTTCCCACCCGCAACCAAGACTCTACCTTTGTTTAGTGTGTGTGGGTGAGTGTGTGTGTGTGTGAGAGAGAGAGAAATTTTTATTTTACATCTTCTTATAGGCTGGCTCATTTATTTTCTATGACCAGTCAGATTTGACAGGACCACCATGGATGTAGAAAATTTAAAAAAAACTACCAAAAATCAGTGAAACCAGTTATCATTTAAGTTTATGTGTTCAGACATGCTTATGTGTTCAGAGTCTGCAAAAAGTCATTAAGCTATATGCATTTTGACCGCAGTACAACAGGAGGGTTAATGCCTGATAACATGATTCCTGGTAACACAATCAGTTAAGCAGACAGTTCAATTTCCTTGTCATAAAGTAGCTTTACGGAAATCCAGATGTACATCTTGATCTCAGTTGAGCAAGACAGAGGTGAGAGTAGCAAACTGAAAGTCCCTGAGTCGAGGCAAAGTAATTTTATATTCACAAACACCATATAATTTAACATAAAACATTAAATAATTCTATAATAGAAAAGACAAAAAAGAAGACACCCACTCAATATGAGACATTCTCAGTAAGTCTAGCGCTTATTCCGTCTAACCACAGGTTTCTGTTGACACTTAAAACATGACCGGTCTGATGCACAGTTGTTTTCTGCATATTGGTTCTGGTGCAAACATTTCCCATTTAACAGACAGCATTTGTGTGAACTTTAAGCATTATGTGATGTCAATATAAATGCACCTTTACCTGGAAGACTTCAATGTTTGTTAGAGAGCAAACAAACAGTACAATGGGATATTCTGTGTAGTGAAGTCAATCTGAGTTCCAGGTTGTAAAACTACAAAATGTGGAAAAATTCAGGGGTGAATACTTATGCAAGGACTTGTATTTGTCAGCCTTGACACATTCTTTTCTTGAGTAGTCATCATCAATTAATTTTATGATCTTTATAGCCCCAGAATGCCTGCATCATTCCTAATTATCCATATGATTTGTAATACAGGAGACTGAATGTGTTTCCCTAGGCTAGTGTAAACTAACCAACCCGCAACTACTGTTTTTCAGAATGAACTCGTTCTAATTGAGGTATAATAATAATAATAATAATAATAATAATAATAATAATAATAATAATAATAATTCAATTGCAGCGTTAATCAAATGGAAAATAATCCATTCATTTCTACTTTCCTGTCTTAAAGAACCTGAAAACAGTAGAAACGCTTGTTGTGTAGCTTAAGGTGTAGTTTCATTTTTTCCCCCCAAGAACTAAAAGTGTTTGAACCTGTTGGGTTGTTTATATGAAATCTTTTTGTTTCTATAATATGGTTGGATAAGAAATATATTAAACAGCTGCTTTTTAATATCAAAAAAATATCAAACATTTTTGTAATAGTGAAAATCAAAATAATGAAATTAAATGTTTCTATATTTAAAAAACACTATAAACAGCAGTAAACAGTAATAAATTAAACAAAGTTAATATTTGGTGTGATGCTCTGTGGCCTTAAAAAATAGTAGTCTCAGGTACAGTTAGTGCAGTTTTATAAGGGAATGAGCTGTATCACAATGACTCGTAGAACGTCTTGGTCGGTGTCAAGAAGACCTCTGAAACTGACAGTGTGAACGATCTTATTTTTGTAGCAAAATCCAGCAGCCTTCATTATGTTTTTTGTCCCTTTCGTAATATGCTGCTTTCTGTACTGACATACAAACATTCTGTAACATTTAATTTTGTTCTGGAAAATTAATGTCCGGAAATGCAAAAGGTTTTTATACTGACTTGATAATGTAGAAGTAATAAAATAAAAATCTCACATGTTGTAAGAACTGCTTCAAAATGTCAAAAGAAGAAAAAGGAGCAAGAGACAAAAAACAGGGATTGGCAATTTATTGAAAACTG
>CM074959.1:6732483-6773198 GCA_037577455.1 Pangasius macronema | reverse complement strand
CAGCTATGAAAAAGAAGGCCTTATAAGTTTTTTGATAAATAACATAATATTATTGGCTAAGCAAATGCAGATTTTTTCCAAATAGAATATTGCTGAGTGGTAGTAGCTGCAGGTTAATGCCTGTGCGTGTAGCCTTTTTGGGCCTCCATATTCCTCGTCCATGACCCATAGGCTATATTCTACAAAATATTCTTCATGTTAAAATCATACCGTAATATTACTAAGAATATATCTGCAATGTGTGCTTGATATGTCCCTTTGCACTTGTTTCAGGGATTAGAGTGTCTCGGTGCTGTAAAGACACCTCCCATTCTTCACCTGTGAATCAGGACATGACCACAGACTCCTAAGTGAGCCAGTGCGGTTTATGTGATGGGAATTCCTCATCTTTTTGGTGAATCAGATCGTCTGGCTCGACTCACCAATAAGAGTCGACACTCTTCGCCCACTCCAGAAAAATGCTGTTGAAATCTCTTTGCGGAAGAAGATATCGTCATGTGGCGTGTGTTGCGCTCTTCTCTGCTGCGTGTGCGCATGCGCACGTTCAGCCAGAACGCAGCAAAAGGCTGTGACCCAAACCACATAAACAGCATCCTAAGCCTTAATGATAATGACATCAATGGTGTAGAGCCATAGGCCACTATTTAGCAGGGTAGTATGCAGTTTGGGACGGAGCCCAGGTATTCATGACTCATGATTGCTCAGTATTAGGTAAGGGTTATGAGAATAAAATAACTTTAATGTGCACATCAATGTTACAGTGAAAGAGAAAAACCTCTCAACAAGAGCTTGTCTTTTAACTACCATTATCAGATTAGCTATCTTAATGCAAGTCTTAATGCATGTGGTCCAGAGATTAAAATGTCATGCAAAAATGTTCCAACTGTCATTTGCATAACACAACTGAAAAAACAGAAACAGCACAGAAAGTCGGTCATCAGGTGAGATGAGTTACATATTACACATGTGATATACCCCTGATGCTGAAAAAAACAACAACAACAACAACAACAACAGAAACCATCATATAAATTCTATTTAAAAAAAAAAGTCGCATATCATAGACTATCAATTACTTTCACTATTCACTATTCTCCTCTCATTATAAACAGAGCGTGTTTTCTGGCATTGCTCGAAGAGTCACTTTAAAGTGAGTCGTTCGGCTCTTCAGAGTCATTTGTTGTCGCATCCTTTCACTTTTTTGATGACATTTTTGATGATATCATCATCATCGTCATCATCAAAGTCATTTATGCATTGCAACATATTACATGTGAAAAGAACAGCAAACAATTAAAAAAACATTTTTTTAATTATCAAAAACAAAATGAAACAATTTAAAGAATAATCTCCAGACATACACTCTTAAAGAATACAAGTTAGCCTATGTATTTTTTCCCCAAGATATTTCAAGACTGTAATTTTAGATACGATAGCTTTTTAGCCTAGGTTCAACCCGTAGAACAAGGGATTCTCCGCGATGATTGGTCGTTGGACAGCGGCGATCCGTGATAGGTCTGTTTGGAAATGCTGATTGGTGACTGGCTGTTTCATAAAACTCGTGTTTGATGTCTGTTGTAGTCACTGCTTGTCTCGACCTGATCCGCTTGCCCTGCCCGATCTGTACCGCGCATGCGCTGTGCACGAGTACGTTGTGTTATGACGTTATTTCATGTGTACCGCGCATTTAATGATTCAAGGTGACTAATACACACGTACGAAGATTATATTTTAAGTTCTGTCATGCCTTGAAAATAATTTGAACAGGAAAGCTTGAACCAATTTATCTCCATTTATTTTAAATTCATTTAAGCCTGGTGTAGATTAAGGTGTTTCATCACTAATCAGTCTATAAAAATGGGTGAAACAATGAAAATTATAACACAAATCTAGCTACACATTATGTTTAATGCTGTTTTGGTTGATCATGCAGAGCAGGGTCCTGTTCTTCATATATCGCTTATTACATCTATAATCAAATGACAAATGCAAGATCATCTAATCATGCTAATTGTGTTCTGGCTAATTACATTTTTCAAATGTGCGGATTTAAGTAGTCTAGCTGGATTGAGTTGTCTGAGATAATTGCACATTCATGCATTGCCGGAAATGTGTGTGTGTGTGTGTGTGTGTGTGTGTGTGCGACAGCCAAAACAAGAGAGAGGGCTGGCAAAAAGTTGCAGCCAAATTAAATGCGTAAGTGTTTCCCCAAGGTTGCATTTTTTTCTTTTTACAGTATTTTGTATATTTATTTGTTCACTTTAATTTTTGTGTGTGTTTGTTTGTTTGTTTGTTTTTTGTCTCTTTGGAAACAGCAACCAAGAAAAAAACGGGTTGTGGTCCTGCACCCCCACGTTATACCCCGGCAGAAGAGGTGGCACTTGTTATTAATGCTAACCAGCCCATTGTGTAGGGCATCCCTGGGGGCAGCTCTTCCTCGGAAACACAGCCAGGAAGTAGTAGCAGCAACTCTTTCATTACTGGTAAATGAGGTTTAAATTATTTACATGTTCATTATAATGATGTAATTTTTCTTTTGTCCAGTTGTAGATAATGCACCAACACTTCTATGGCAAGTGTTGAATGAAGCATGTGTAGTAAGTAAATAATCTTTAATGTTAATTTTATAATGGGGGGAGTGCAACTGTGTTTGACAGCCATTTTATGTTCATTGCAGGACAGTGAAGAAACCCTCTCAGATGGCTGTCCTTTGGAAGAAGTACCTGCAAGTGTTTGAATATCTTAAATTGCACATACTCATGTAGCTGTATTATTTCTCCAAGTAAGACTGCAATAGCAGTAGCAGGAGTCCATATCAAGAGAGAGGCCTACATCTGCTGCTGCTGAGTCTGCACAGAAAAGTGGTACAGAGATGAGGAAAATATTACACCGATTATTTTTTCCTTTTATTCTTGAGTAAATGTATTAATTTCTACACAGAAGGCACAGTATGATTTATATAAAAGGTGTCTTCTGATAAAGACTGAACATATGGAACTTAAAAAACAAAAAAGACAAAATCCTGCAAGAGATTGAAATGAACAACCTGAAGGAAAAAAATTTTTAAACTGGCAATAGAGTTGCTTCAGAGAGAACTTGTAAGTGCTAAATCACCATTGCACACAGACTAATATTGTTGACTGTATATAACAATATCTCTAATTGCAAGTAAATGATGACTGAATGCTGCCTTTGACTGGGAGGGAAGAGAAATAAAATGCATATGGGTCAAAGCATGTTTGTGTCTTTTTTTTTTTTATTTATTCAGAAAGGTTGATCAAAAATGGTGTTCCACAATTCTATCCCCTGCAGCTCGTGTACTAGGTTGGTCCAAGTGTACTGGCTGGAGGACATCATCAGATCATCAGGCTGCACCTCCACTACAGGGGTCCTCTCTTTTCTGATGGTGGCAGTGTTGTGTAGTACAGAGCATGCAACAATAATGCCCTGTCAGGTGCAACCCTCAGCCTTTTCAGACACTGAAATCTTCCCTTCAGTTGGTTGAAGGTCATTTCAATGCGTGCCCTTGTCATGGGTTTGTGGCCCAGGGTTTGGGTCAGGGAATGGAGTCAGGAAGGACACCTGCAGGCATAGCCCCTGCCTCCAAGCAGGATCCCATCAAAACCATGTTCAAATAATGTGTATAAATTTGACTTTCTGAAGATTCTTGAGTCATGGACAGATCCAGTTCATTCTGCCTCTTTGTTTGTTTTAAGGCACATCGAGTCACACACCATCTAAGACATTTTATTCAGTGCACATCGGTCAACTGCATTTTACTCTTCGATTCAATACATTTTAGCTTAATATACTATTAATAATCTGAAAGCTCAGTAATATTAAGATAATCTTAATAGTAGCCTACCTGCATGTTTATACTGTGAACCCCCTTTCTGTTCACAAAATCACCTTCAATGTGGCTTTGATTGGAATTTGTGTGCAGTCTATCTGTTTTATAACCTGGGGTCTTAAATGACTCAGAAATACCACAAAACCCCCAAAAATCTCTTGAGCACCAGGTACTTTGTGAATGGCACAACAGACAGCACTTTTCACTAAGTTCTCTGCATCTCCAGTAGTGTACAAGAAAGTGTGCGTTGAATTCTGAAAGCACTCCATATTATTCATGCACTTTCTGCAACAGGTTGCTCTCGAAAAAATGGAGAGGCATGGCTGCAACAAACTTCCTGTATCACTTTCACTTATAAAGCTGCGCTCTAACCCTGTTTATGTGAAATAAGCCAGCTCTTGAGCAGGGTTGAGCTTACAGGCTTGCTGCTATGACAGCAACTCCGGGATGAGCTTCGAAGAACCAAACAATCCTGGATCATGTCAAATCGTCAACAGTGAAATCCAGATAATTGAGTAATCCACGTATGAAGGACAGGCCCCAGATCTCAGCTTTGTTAGGTTATGTTAATTAAGAACTTTAACAGGTGGAAGCATTGCAATGTCATTCACAAAACAAATGCAGATGTTTCAATCAAACCTCATAAAGCTATGTAGTATCACGGATACTGTATGTTTATAGCAAGCAGCATATAAAAAAATCAAAACCAGACTGTATGGACATTGAGTTACTGTAAAACAGTGGTTGCAGTGGTTTTGTGACATTTTCAAAGAGGGCAGTATTTCCACAGTACCAGAATAATGTAGGCTATGAGTGGTTGTTTGAGTTACTGTTTGTCCAAGATATTGTTAGAAAAAACTGCACACTAATTAAAAGTACAATAGCCAATACAGTAACTATAGTTTTTTTTTTTAAATTTCTTACTAATGTATAATATGAAAAATGCATAGAACATGATAAAACAGAATTATGTAAGCCATGGTGTACCATGCGGCTGAGAAAACCTGTTTGGAAAGCTTGTCTGGGTTTACAGTCTTTCTATAGACACTCCTCAATACCGTTTCACTCCACCCCATCTCGGTCTATTCATAAAAACAAGCACGCTTCCAAAAAACTGAATGCCAACTTTACATAATGAATCAAATCAATATATTTTTATAATTTAGAGAGCTGGGTAAGGTAATGCTTTGGATGAACCAACCTCATTGAAATGCATGTAGTGCTAGATAACTGAATCAAACTCCCACATATACACCAAAGACCTCTGAAGGTGTGCTGTGGTATCTGGCACCAAGACGTTAGCAGCAGATCCTCCAAGTCCTGTAACTTGCGAGGTGGGGCCTCGACGGATCAGACTTGTTTGTCTAGCACATCCCACAGATGCTCGATCGAACTGAGATCTGGGGAATTTGGAGGCCAAGACAACACCTTGAACTTTTTGTCAGGTTCCTCAAACCATTACTGAACAAGTTTTGCAGTGTGGCAGGGCGCATTATCCTGCCGAAAGAGGCCACTGCTATTAGAGAACACCGTTTCCATGAACTGGTGTACTTGATCTACAACAATGTTTAGGTAGGTGGTACGTGTCAAAGTAACATCCACATGAATGCCAGGGCCCAAGGTTTCCCAGCAGAACATTGCCCAGAGCATCACACTGCCTCTGCCGGCTGTTTTCTTCCCATAGTGCATCCTGGTGCCATCTCTTCTTCAGGTAGGCAATGCACATGCACCTGGCCAGCCACATGACGTAAGAGAAAATTTAATTCATCAGACCAGGCCACATTCTTCCAATGTGTACAACAATGTTCTGGTTATTGTTTGGTGCCATATGATTTTTCATTCCTGAACTTTCTTTGTTTCATTGTTTTTGTGTTACTGAGGTTTGGATTAATTCTAGTGATCAGTCAAACAGGCTAATAACCATCGGAAGTCAATAATCAATATAATAGCGTCTGTAATGGTGGGTTGTGATTTTGACTACTATAACAGCATTTTAAAAATTGCAGGCCACCTGCCTATCCTTCATGGACCCCACTCTGCGAACCATGGCACTACAGTAACATTACATGAAAGAGTTCACCAACTGTTGGCTTTTTTTCTTTCAGATCATCTCTTTTGTACATGGACAAAAAGATGGGAAAGAAACAATAGTCATTCATATGTTCAATCATTTCAGTGCCCTCTTTATCCTGTTCAGGGTTTTGGTGGATCTGGAACCTATCCCAGGAACATTGAGAGCGATGCAAGAATGCACTTTGGATGTGACGTTTCAAAAGTTCCAAAAGTTTGGATTTTAATTTGGTGCAATTTTTTTTTACAACCAAAACTGACCAAAACACCATATGTAAACATCATATCAGTAGTAAAAGGGTCAAGAATATAAGTTAAAGCTCAATTTTCATGGATTTTGCTGCTACAAATTTCTATTACTAATAATAATTACTTTTTCGGCTGAGTTTTTGAATGAATGTTTTTTCACAGTTGAGTTTCATACAGCTGTACAAATACCTGCTGTGGGTTGTTTCCCTTTGAAGCCCCCTGCATTGGCTTGAAAACCATCAGTGTTTTCTCTAACACACCTTACCCATACAGCATAACAGCTACTTATCAACACTAAAGAATGACTGCAAAGGAGATCAGATGTCCTAAATAAATATGTTTGCTGTCAATTCATTATGCAATATTCCTTATGTAGTTTGTCCATAGATTATCCAGATATTCTCTGAAATATTTTCTTCCGTTGCCAGACTTATCAGTTACAAGTTCTGCAAATAGGTTGTTTGGAGTCCTTCCATTTTTTAAAGATACACTTCCAATACAGCTTTGAGATAAGGCTGGTCATACCTGAAGATAATGCCCTATTGTGCTTGCTAGTTCAGACTTGTTCCAAGAAAACTGTTCCTGCTGGCATGTACATGTATTATCTGTGATGGGCACTGGTTCACCGAAACTAGGCAGTTGATGATTGGGGAAAAAATTGCCTGTTCTTTTTCCAGTCTTAAGCTGTCCAGTCTTGGTGAACCTGTGTCCACTGTTGCCTCAGATTACCATTCTTGGCTGACAGGAGTGGAACCCAATGTGGTCTTCTGCTGTTGTAGCCCATCTGTCTCAAGGTTAAGAATGTTGTGCATTCTGTGATGCTTTTCTGTTCACCATGGTTATAAAGAATGGTTATTTGAATTCCTGTAGCCTTCCTGACAGCTCCAGCCAGTCTAGTCATTCTCCTCTGACTCCATATTTGTCTTCAGAACTGCCACTTACTAGATGCTTTTTGTTTTCTGCACCACTCTGTGAAAACTGTGGAGATGTTTGTTCCTGAAAATCCCAGGAGATCAGCAGTTTCTGAAAAACTCAAACCAACCTGTTCAATGTCACTGATATCACACAATCTGACATAAATACAGTCAGGTCCATAAGTATTTCGACAGTTACACACTGTTTGTAATTTTGCCACTGTACACAACTACAATGGACTTGAAATGAAGCATTCAAGATGTGATTGAAGTGTAGACTTTCAGCTTTATTTCAAGGGGTTTAACAAAAATATTGCATTAACTGTTTAGCAATTACAGCCATTTTTACATAGTCCCTCCATTGTCTCAAAAGTGATTGGACAAACTAGCATAATGATAAATATTAGGATTATTTTTAATACTTGGATGCAAATACTTTGCAGTCAATGACTGCCTGACGTCTGGAACCCATGGACATCACCAAATCCAGAGTTTCCTCCCTGGAGATGCTTCGCCAGGCCTTTACTGCAGCCGCCTTCAGTTGCTGCTTGTTTGTGGGTCTTTCTACGATCAGTCTTGTCTTCAGTATGTGAAAGGCGTGCTCCATTGGATTGATGTCAGGTGACTCACTCAGCCATTTAAGAACATTCCATTTCCAAGCACTTGGGTTGCTTTTGCGATGTGATTTTGGGTCATTGTCCATCTGTACTTTGAAGCTCCATCCTATCAGTTTTGAGTTTTCAGTTATAGATCTATATGCTTCAGAATTCATCCTGCTACTTCTATCAGCAGTCACATCATAATAAACACCAGTGACCCAGTTCCACTGGCAGCAATACATGCCCATGCCATAGCACTTCCTCCACATGTTTGACAGGTGATGTGGTATGCTTTGGATCACGAGCGAACTGGTCAGGCTTTTTTTTAGAGGGCTTTTTTTTTTTTTAAAGTAAAGTCTAATCTGGCCTTTCTGTTCTTAAGTGTCACCAATGGTTTGCATATTGAGGTAAACATTCTGTGTTTACATTCATGAAGGCTTCTCTTGATTGGAGACTTTGATAATGATACGCCTATCTCCTGCAGAGTGTTCTTGACACTTGTTCCTCCAGGCCTTTTGGTGTTGCTGAGCTCACCAGTGCATTCCTTCTTTTTAAGAATTTACCAAATTGTTGATTTGGCCACACCTAAAGTTTCTGCTGTCTCTGATAGGTCTGTTTTGTTTTTTCAGCCTAATGGCCTCCTTCACTTGCATCGACACCTCTTTGGACTGCATAGTGAGACTTCCCATAAACAGCTACCAAATGCAAATTCAACACTTGGAATCAACTACAGACCTTTTATCTCCTTACTTTGTCATGAAATGAGTAAAAGGAGTAAACAGCCGCATATGGCCATGAAGCTGCTTATCAGTCAACTGTCCAATTACCTTTGANTGAAAATGGAAGTACTATGTAAAAAATGGTTGTAATTCCTAAACGATTCATGCAATATTTTGTTAAGGCCCATGAATTAAAGCTAAAAGTCTACACTTTAATCACATCTTGATTGCTTCATTTCAAATCCATTGTGGTGTTGTTCAGAGGCAAAATTACAAAAATTGTGTCACTGTCCAAATACTTGACCTGACTGTATATTAAATATTAAATATGTTGGTTTACAAGGCAGTCTCTTGATTTCTGGATTATAGTACAAGATATGCCACCAATACAATAGTTACTGGTGAGTAACATTATACAATACATCAGCTTAAAATTGATTTGACATGAGGTGTTTATTTATAGCCAATTAAGGAGCTTGTAGCCTAACCCAATCAGGTAACTTTACTGCATGAATTTGAAAATTGGACATAGGCTACATGAAAAGAATAAAACAAAACCTTCCAAAACTACCGGGGTCCAATTGTCTGTGTCCTCGTAGCTAGTTTTGTCTGGGTTAGGACACATTTGGCTTAAAATTCTTGCCACTGGACCCATTGGTGCCTGAACTCAACAATATCTCAACTGGGTACAATTCTTTAGAAGTATAAAAAAAATGAATGCTAGCACAGATTTTGCTTTGAACAAACTGTTCTTTCCCTTGCTGTTTGAAACCAAGAAAACCAGTCTCTCAAGCACAGAGGCAGAGGAAATGTCAGTACAGACTTAATAGTGTGGTATTCCTTACTGAAGCATTTAGTGGCTTGTATATAACAAACACCATTTCCACTACTATATACTGCATTTTCCTGTACAAATACGTTTAAATGGTTTAAACTAGCAGTCTCGCTCTATAGAAGAAAACACCTGTTTAACATACTTTGCTGTCTAAAATTTTGAACCACAAACAACAGCAGAGCAATAAGGCCAGGCCCACTAGAATTTGCATCTTATTTGGAAACTGTGGGACAAAGCATGTCACTGTTTAATCAACATTCTGAATTTGCCATTTAGTCATGCCTAGGCATAGTACGTCAACGTTCACCTGCCGCACTTTTAAAAACTGGTTCAGCCAGATCAGGTGTCCGCAGGTTTGTTCCACCCGTCCCTCCCCCATTTTAACTAACACAGAGCCAAAAAACACAGCACACTCAGTCTCATGGAATATTTGTGTCTATTTGATTTCACAATTCTTATGGTTTTAGTTGATTAATATGTAAAAAAAATAATAATAAATCACTTCCCATGATTTCCTCACTACCCCTATAAGGTATGACGTGATGAGAAAGAGCAAAAAAAATAAGTTCATCCAGGTACTCTGGATTGATCTGAAGGATTTTACATCAGTGCTAATTTAAATCTAAATACTGAATGTATGATTTTTGAATGAATAGTTTTTTTGGAATAACATCTAACGATTTCATCGATGTAATCAACATTCTCTTACTTGCAGCACAATATCATGTTCACACCTGCAAATGTTCTGAGCATAAGCTTCATTTTTATCAATATTTTTTTCAGAACACTTTTTGTCTCTGTTTTAAAGTACAGTAAGCATTGTGACCCCTGAAATGTGTAATATTTGTACATTTTTATCATAGTATATGATATTCTCCTGCCAGTCTTTTTGTTGTTGTTGTTGTTGTTGTTGTTGTTGTTGTTGTTGTCCTGTAGTTGTACATGTAATATCTGTCTTATAATAACAATAAAAGTGAAGTCATTCTATAAAATCTGACTGTCTGCCAAATACGAATAACCTTTTACACTTTCAAACCCAAACCCATTATATTATCTATTAAATATTTGGAAAACAATCACAAGATTAAGCTAATATTGTATTATACCTTAAGAGTCATGGGTGGAAGTCTGGAAAATATCTGTTGTTTCTTGGGGTTTTTGGAGGTTTAGCTTCTCTGCACATTTTATTAACAGACTCCATAGCCACATGTGCAGTAACAGACACACCTTTGTATATGCAATGCTTTTTAGTGCCTCAAGGCTTTTAGCTAGGTTTCTGCCACAGTAATGCCAAACATTATGGGGGAGGAAAGTGTAAATCGTTCTTCAAAATTTAGTCTGCTTTTTAAAGAAATAGCAGTGCCTCATTTGCTTATCTAGGTACATGTGTCACTTTTATAAATATCGCCAGTGTCAGATGGAAAAGAACAGTAATAGAGCACATAGAATATCGATCCTGTCTAGCAGAACTTATAGAAAGGCATCTTTCATTTACAACACCAAAATGGTTGAGACTATGACTCACACACTCAGTTTCTGATTTAAAAGAAAATCAAGATCAGCAGTAAAAAGGATGTGACTATACAAGGCTACATGTTGTTATTTTGTTGAAAGTAGGTAAGATACTAGTAGGTGAGTCACAATCTCATGAGAGAAGTCTCATTCTAGCAATGAACAACACAAAACAGCCAAACCAGAAGAGCTGGTTGTGAGGTGGTACCTGTGTCACAAACCCCACCCCCTATCAGACACTTTTATAGTATCTGCTCTCACTGCATTTGTCAGAAGCTTGCTAGAAACCACAGAGTTCCGTCTGAACAGCAAAAGAGGACGCCAAGAGAAGTAGAGCAAAATGGTGTCGGCTGGGATGCAGATTCTGGGTGCCGCCCTGGGCGTCATTGGCTGGATTGGCGTTATCGTGGTCTGCGCTCTCCCTATGTGGAGGGTTACAGCCTTCATTGGCAGCAACATTGTCACATCGCAGATCCAATGGGAAGGCATATGGATGAACTGCGTGGTTCAGAGCACAGGGCAGATGCAGTGCAAGGTGTACGACTCCATGCTGGCCCTGACCTCAGATCTCCAAGCCGCACGTGCTCTCACAGTCATCTCCATCGTGGTGGGCATCTTTGGCATCCTTCTGGCCATGGCCGGAGGAAAGTGCACCAACTGCGTGGAGGAAGAGAAGTCCAAGGCAAAGGTTGCTGTGGCAGCGGGTGTGGTCTTCATAATTTCTGGGATACTGTGTCTGATCCCTGTGTGCTGGACTGCCCAAACCGTCATCAGAGACTTCTACAACCCACTGGTCGTCCAGGCACAGAAGAGGGAGTTGGGTGCATCGCTGTTCATTGGCTGGGGAGCTGCTGCTCTGCTGATCATCGGAGGAGGTCTGCTGTGCACTAGCTGCCCACGTAATGACACTGGAGGATACACAGCCAAATACAGCGCTCCTTCTCGCTCCCAGGCCTCTGCACCCTCCACCAAGGACTATGTTTAAGAAGGTCAAACAATGATTGTCTTACATGCACAAGTACTGAGCAGTTGTTATGAGGACTTGATGGACAATTGTAAGAGATAATGTTACTGGAGTTTTTTTTTTTTCTTTTTACATTTTCACAACATGCAGTAGATACTACTGCAAAATGTTTTGCCAAAAACTTTTGATTGGATGTTTGTTGTGTTTAATTCTACCATTTTAATGTTTTGAGCTCTTTCAGTTTTTCCCCATTCTCTACATTTTAAGGAATTCATGGTTTTGTAAATAAATATTTTTGTACAGTATACATCATTCTTATTTTTTCCTCAGGTATCAAAACAGGAAAAAAGAATAAAATCAAAACACTTATGTCTAACATGGACTTTTGTTTTTGCTTTGTTTTGCTTTGAAACAGAAAAAAAATAGTTAATCAAGTGTTTGGATAAGTTTGAATAATGTGGTGCGGTTTTTACACAGAAATTCAAGTCAGTGACTGTGAACAAAACATTTCCATAGGGAGTTGTCTTACCTTGCCAATCCAGTTCAGGTGTGGCTCAGTTGAAAAAAACTACAGGTCAGGTAACATGTAACTGCATAACATACAATTGCACATATGTGAGAAAACCTTTCCAAAGGCAAAGAATTTATTCTATTCCATGCACTATGTATTACTGACATGAAGGCTAATTAAAAAAAAAAACTGACCATTTTTTATTTGATTTTTTTAGTAAGTAAGTAAGTATTAAATTTGGTTGTGTTGTAAAATAGAGTATATCTCTATTGATGAGATCTCTTGAATGACACTTGGTTGATGCTTTTTTACAACACACACACACACACACACACACACACACACACACAAGAAAAGATTAAACTGTAGCATGTCTACAATGTTAGTAGGCATAACAATGACACAATCAAACTTTTTACACTTGTTTATCATTAAGGTGTAATCACTATTAGTGCCACAGATGAAACAAAAAGGTGTACTATAGCACTTAATTAAGAAAAAACATTACCAAAGACCTAAATGTTTGTATTTAAAGGTGTCTCCAATAGTACTGGTAGGCTAAAAGTGTGCTTTATTAAAAGCAGTTGCTCTTGAAGGGTAAGCTGGAAGTCTATCGGGTAGTGATCTCTCTGGTCAAATGATAATCACTCGCTCAATCAACCAATCAATCAATCAATCAATCAATCAATCAATCAAACATCAAATCAATCAACCAGTCAATCAATCAATCAATCAAATAACCAACTGACCAATCAGTCAATTATTAAACCAACTAACCAATCGGTTAGTCATTCAACTACCTAACTAACATACCAGTCAAATCAATCAACCAAACAACCCATCAGTCAGTCAGTTAACCAACCAATCAACCAACAAGTCAATCAATCAATCAATTAAAATCTCTGCATGCCACAAAACATGAGCTATTATTGCATATCAATGAAATCATGAAAATCAAGGTAAAATTTGAAAATCTACAAACAAAAATCCTATCAATTGTTAAGTTTACATGAGCTACCAGAATAGACACACTTTCCTGTACTGAGAAAAGAACATAATGCACTTATAACGAAGCAAAAAAAATGTTTAAATACACAACTATATATTATATACACAACTATATATATAGTTACAATTATCCACCACTGGAGCATTATAGTAAATGTAATTAAAGGTTTTGTGGTATCTAAGTACCATTAGGCATGTGGGTTTTGCATAAATGCTTATTGATGGAACTCAACAACGGCCGTTTGACTTCCATCATTAGTGAATTTTGTGAACACAGGTTTTATGTTCTTATTTCAGTACAGGAAATTTGTTATAAGTCTTGGTAATCTCACACATGCTACAAATGCAGTAGATGAAGATTAGGTTGAAAAAATGCTGAACTATTCCTATAAGTAAACGCGAGTATCTAAATACATGTGTCCAAATTATTAGTGGTTAATATCATTTTCAAATTAGTTTAGCATGTCAGCTTCAGTGTATGTATTTTAGTGTCTGCTAGGGGTCGCTCAGGTTGTAGCTCTAAAGAGACTTTCAAAACAATGGATAGAACAGAGGTTAAGTATCAAATGACTGCTTATTCTTTTCTCTGAATGTGCAGAAGAACCGCACCCTTTAAGTTTGGGGTATAAAAACGGTGCCTTAATACCACAGACACATTTCCCNTCCCATGAAGCACTGATTGCAGACTGTCAATAGCAATGGTATCCCAAGGCCTCCAGATCCTAGGTGTTATGCTGTCTATGACAGGGTGGCTGGGGACAATCATCACCTGTGCTCTGCCAATGTGGAGAGTGACGGCTTTCATTGGAGCTAACATTGTCACAGCGCAAGTCATCTGGGAGGGTCTATGGATGAACTGTGTGGTTCAGAGTACTGGACAGATGCAGTGTAAGGTCTACGACTCCCTGCTGGCCCTTCCTCAAGACCTTCAAGCAGCCAGAGCGATGGTCATCATCTCCATCATAGTGGGCATCTTCGGCATGCTAATGGCTGTGATTGGAGGAAAGTGTACCAACTGCATGGAGGATGAATCAGCAAAAGCTAAAGCTTGTATTGTCTCGGGGGTGATCTTCATCATCGCTGCCTTCCTTATCCTCATACCTGTGAGCTGGTCCGCCCAGACCCTTATCCGGGACTTCTACAACCCCCTGGTGATAGAAGCTCAGCGTCGAGAGTTAGGAGCTTCCCTGTATATTGGCTGGGGGTCTGCGGCTCTCCTGCTGCTAGGGGGAGGGCTGCTTTGCTGGAATTGCCCCCCTAAGGAGAACCAGCCGTATACAGCAGCCAAATTCGCCCCTGCTAGATCATTGTCCCCAGGGATGAATTATGTGTGAGCAACATGGTGCATGTTTCCATGAGAACTCTGAACCAAAGTGGATTCAGCTACCATATTAACTATGTCTCCGGAAAGGCATGTATTTCTTTTCTTCTTAGATCACGATTATTTTCCTATGACATGATTGTAGAACTTAGATAATAATGACGTGGACTCTTGTTTTAAAAAATGAATGTGAATAAATTCTGTACATGGAAATTCAATGATTGAAAATCATGTTCATCTGACATTTTGTAATTAAAAGTCTGTGAAACAGAGTCATTTGTGTCTTTAATTAGCACCTCTACTGAGATTGATATAAAAATATTACATTATTTGACCTAGTAGAAATCTACATTCTCAGTTCTATAGCTGCATAATATGACAAATATGAATCGATATGAATTGCAAATCACTTTGTCTGGCATGTTTCCTTTGCACGCACACTTTTTTCTATAGAAAAATACAAAAGGAAGCATGAAAAAAAAATCTATTGTTTTGGATGAACAAAGGAGATTTTGAAACCCTGTATGGTATGAATCAGTGCCATTGAGTAAAAGAATGTAGGACAGTTACTGTATAGAGTAGTAGACATTATGTACTAAATAGTCCTGTATAAAGCTCCAATGTCCATAGTTTGTACACTTCAGGAATGTAACTAAGAGTAAAATTTATTGTGTATATTTTATAGCAAATAGTACTGCTCCCTGGACAAACAATCATCACTTCCTTCAGCAGCAGCGCTTCATTCTACAATGTCAGTAGGCTGCACATGCAATGAAAGTAACTGAGCATAAAATTTATTTTGTCCAGGGAGCTCATAACATATGGTACTGCCTGAAATGTATTTAAAATGTAATTTGTAGGAATGAATAAAATTATGATGAGTCTAATGCTTGTAAGCAGTACATAATACTGTACTACACAATAGCATCCATGGGTTCCATAATGGTGTCATGTTGCGCCAGGTCGATATATGCTTTTTAACAATGATTAAATATATACACTGAATTAAAATACTGAAAATGAAATGTTACTTACCTATTATTATAAAGCAGATTTTTTTTATTTTAATTTTTTTGGAAAATATTTGATGTTATTTTAGCTATTATAGCTGGTGCTTTAAGGGCACAGGAAACAGAGACAGAGCTGGAAGTGGTATCAAAGCACAAGCAAATGGAAGCAACATGGCCACCAGTGCACCAGTCATGTGACAAACTGAAGACGCTATCGCTCCTACACTTTTAAAATAATACATCATTCTTTATCATGCTTATGTTGAATGTGGTAAGTGACTATAAATGGGTATGTCACCTAGAGAGGGTAGAAGATGCTTTTGATAGAATAGAATAGAAGAGAATAGAAGAGAAGAGAAGAGAAGAGAAGAGAAGAGAAGAGAAGAGAAGAGAAGAGAAGAGAAGAGAGCTTCATACAATCACATTAAACCTTTTATAAAGGACTTACTCTTTTTTGCTTGTATATAGCCTATATCTAAAAAAAAAGTTGATTGCTTTATAAGAATTCAATAAAATGTAAATTTTTCCCTAATGAGCAAGCCAGAGGCAAAGATGGCAAGGAAAAACTCCCTGAGACAATATGAGGAAGCAGACCCAGACTCAAAAGGGAACCCATCCGAGAGATGAGAACTCCAACCAGAAGTTGGGCATCAGGTTGGATCAGGCAGGTCCGGAAAGCAGAAGGGGTTAGGGTCACTGATATCTCAGGAGTAGCGTGTGTAGCTCAACAGAGACTGAGAAAGAGAGAGAGTGAGAAACACAGATTAATCGGTTTATTGTCACGTAATGGTTAAGGACAATGTACATTGTGTGCACAGTGCAAGCAGGGACTCCAGCAAGACTAGCTATGACAGGATGTTACTTTCTGGGAGAGCCAGAAAGTAACACAGACATGAGGGCACCCTGGGACATAAAGCAGTCAGCCACCCCACTGAGTAAAGAAAGAATATTTACCCCTTTGTGGTAAAATGAAGGCTACTGTTCTTAGGAAATAATAAGACTGATGTCATAATTGTCCATCCCACACAGATTTTATCAAACCTATGCATGACAACTAGAGTTATTACGGACGCTGCGCCACCTGTCTGATCTGCACCATGCATGCAAATGCACTTTACAGCAGGAGATACTGTTCACAAACACCCACTGTGGCTTCTGGTAATGGAAATAAACGATATTGTTTGAAAATGTCACCAGTCTACTGCAGTATTTAATGGAGACTGAATATCCATAACCTCACGTGGTAGGTTTTCTATTGTTATGCTATTTGCTATAAAGTAGCATAATGTTCCAATCATGGTTAAGGCACTTGTTAAGGTTTAAATGGCAAAGCTGAACAAAGAGGTGTAATCTGTCATGAACAGAAAACAATATTCAAATATTCATATGCATATCCCTCTGATTGACTGTACTGTAATTTACTTTCTTAAAATGTGGTGTTGTCGTGAAATAACATAAAATAACAAAAATAGCTGTCTTTCTGGCTTCCAAACAGTTCCATACTTTGCAGCATTGCCAACTTTTCTAAAATAAAATATAATCAAATAATTTAAAAAAAATGTTTACATGTTCTCCCTGTGTCCATGTACGTTTTCTCTGGGTTTTCTGGTTTCCTTCCACCTCCCAAAAATATGCCAGTAAGTGGACTGGCAACTCTAAACTCTAAACTGCCCCTAGGTGTGAATGAGTGTGTGAATGTGTGTAATGTGCCCTGCAATGGATTGTATTCCAACCTCAGCGTTCCTGGGATAGGATCCAGATACATAGTGACCTAGACTAGGATAAAGCCGTTACTGGAGATGAATGAATGTTAAAAAAAATAAAAAGGATGATTGCTTATTTTGGCCTATTGTTTTTTTTGATTGCATCCCTAATAGACAGATAGATAGATAGATAGATAGATAGATAGATAGATAGATAGATAGATAGAGCACTTCCTACATATTTCTTACTGTGCCTATATTTATGCTTAATTGTCTCAGTTTTTGGCCAGATACACCATTTTGTTTTAGGAACCTAATGTCTGTACTATGCTTTATATATTTCATTCCAAATCGTAAATCATTAGACCAACCAAGACAATATCAACCAAGTCAAATGCTGAAAAGACGTTTCACTGGATGCATTTCGATCACAGTTGCACTCAGGGGCAGAGTAACACACAGGCTGAGTTATTAACATCAAAGTGAATTATGGGTACTTGCTATATTTGCTATGTTTCATCATTTGGACACTAACCTATTCCAGTGCCTTATGGCACAGGTTCCCAGCCCTGGTCCTGGAGTATCCACTGTCCTGTAAAATTTAGGGTTTTCTCTTCTACTAACACACCTGATTCAATACATAACATCCCTTCCTGAAATGAAGGTGGTGTGTTAGGGCAGGGAAAACAGGACTGGGGGATCCCAAGACCAGGGTTGGGAACCTGTACCTAATGGGATTTCGTTTGCATGTGGGATTTGTCACTGCGCCTTTTAGAGATAACTAGCAAAATGGCAAATTTGCTCATGCCGGCTTTAATTGGTAAGGGGTGAATGTAGTCACGTGGTACAATCAGTCTAATGATTAGCACCTTCGCATGATTACCATGAGGCGTACAAAAAGGGCACAGACAGACAGCTCACCAAGTGTTTGGGGGATCTTTTACTGTTTGAGAAATAAGTGAGAAACAATGGCGGCTGCAGGGTTGCAGGTTCTGGGTTTGGCTCTGGCCTTCCTCGGCTTGCTCGGTGACATCATCATCTGCGCTCTGCCCTTGTGGAGAGTGACGGCCTTCATCGGGCAGAACATCGTGACCGCGCAGACCTTCTGGGAGGGCCTGTGGATGAACTGTGTGATGCAGAGCACAGGACAGATGCAGTGCAAGGTCTATGACTCCATGTTGGCTCTGCCCCGGGACCTGCAGGCCGCGCGCGCTCTCGTCGTCATCTCCATCCTCCTGACGCTGTTCGGTCTCCTGCTCGCGGTCGCTGGGGGAAAGTGCACAAACTGCATCGAGGACGAGCCGACCAAGGCGCGGGTGTCCGTGATGGCCGGCGTGTTCTTTCTGCTCGGTGGTGTTCTGTGCTTGATTCCTGTGTGCTGGTCGGCTCACACGGTCATCATGGACTTCTATAACCCTACACTGGCGGACGCACAGAAGCGCGAGCTCGGCGCGTCGCTGTTCATCGGCTGGGGCGCCGCCGCTTTGCTGCTGCTCGGAGGCGCGCTCTTCTGCTGCCAGTGTCCAAAGAGTGACTATCGGGGTTATTCAGCCAAATACACAGCGCCAAGGTCCAATGCACATGGTGGCAACTATGTGTAGGTCAAACGAAACCTCTACGCTGGCCTGACTGTGATGTCTTGAGTATCTAATGTATTTTTATTGTACAGTTTTACTAAATAAAATCATGTTTTATGCAATCTGCTCCGTTGTCCTCTCTTGGGGTTTTGAAACAAAGTATCTCGCGTCACACTGGCAAAATCTAAGTACTGGTTTACTCAGCTTCTTACTGTTGCATTGTACCCGTGACCGTCTGCTCAACAAGCTGCACTGTTGCCTAAACTTAACCCCACTAGCAACTTGTGCTGAGGTAGCCACAACCACCTCAGCACTCACTGGCTTGGATAAAGGTTGAACGGATGTGGCAGACTTATCAACTTTAAACTGCTTGCTCAGTGTAATTGTGTTGTGCACTTTCAGAAGGCTTATTGTAATCTGAGCCTTCCAATGCTTAAGTTCTAAACCAAATATTATTTGCATAAAATTTGGATAATAGCTAAATTTATTTACCCAAAACAGTTCTGACAATTTTTAGGCTCATTAAACAAAGACTAAAGTGTAACTTCAATGATTTAATTGTTTTCTGCCTGTAAAAACTGTGTAAACATAATATAAACCCACACCACCATTACAATTGAAAATACTGCATTGTGAATTGTAAAATGGAAAGCGAGCATTTAACATGTAAAACTGGGTCAAAAGTTTACTAAATTTTTATTTTTTTAAAATCCATGTCTGGTGATCAGTCTATACTGATCAAATTTTGTTAGCTAAGCAAGAATGGCAGCTAATTTAGCTCAGTCAAAAGACAAAAATGAGCTGGCTGATCTAATTTCCAATGTGTGTGTGTATATATCAGACATTCGAGTGTAAGGGTTGTCTTAGTGTTGTCTTTGAAAGCTATGTGCTAGTTGGGTGACTTCTATCTGGCTTGCTAGTCAAGGTTGACGGATTCTGTGGGGTACGGTTGTCTCCTCTCATCCCAACCATGAGGCAAAAAAACAGGCACCTAATGCTCAATCCTCATGACGGACTATGTCCATGCACTTCAAGTTTAAATCTAAACATTATCAAGAATTGGTACCAATTCCACCCAGTAAAGGAAACAAAATGTCAACATTTTGTCACACACATACTGATTGTCCATCCATCTATTTTCTGTACCGCTTGTCCTACACAGGGTTGCTGGTGAGCCTGGAGCCTATCCCAGGGAATCTGGGGCACCCTGGATGGGGTGCCAATGCACCACAGGGCACAATCTCACACACCATGGACAATTTAGAGATGCCAATCAGCCTACAACACATGTCTCTGGACTTGGAGAGGAAACCCCCGAAACACGGGGAGAACATGCAAACTCCATACACATATGGCAGAAGCAGGATTCAAACCCGCTACCCAGGAGGTGTGACATTGTAACATCAGATATTTTTTACATCTGGCAAACTATTGATTAGTTGGATGCTGTTTAAACAACCTGCTTTCCAGTCCTTGCTTCCAAACTTTTTTTTTTATTGCAACAAAAACAACTTCTGTTTTAACAGAGTTTCACAATTCCAGTAAGGAAGATTGGAGTCCTGCAAAGCTTTGCAACTTCCTGGTATTTAACTGCAGATGAATTGGATGACTGAGCGGGGAAACTAAACAGTGCTGGACTTTGACCTGGCAGGACTGAAATTTTGGAACCCATATTCTCTATAAATGGTGCTGAAAATGTATTTGCCTCAATACTCTTAGCAGTCCTGCTACTTCCTAAGACACATCTAGACTTATCTTAACAACCATGTTCCTCTATTTCAGCTAATTAACATCCCTTCCTGATTTGATGTGGGTGTTGGGACAGGATTCTGTGGCCCAAAGGAAGCATTTGAGCTTTTTTTTTTCTTCAGAATTTTCTTCTTACCCCAAATGTAACTAAGGATGCAAGACATTTGCTGCTATAAGTCTAGTAACTAGGAATGGAAGTATCACCCAAATTCCTTTCTGTTAATATGTGTCTCAAATCACATTCAGTTAGTTCCACAGACTTGCAGATACTCAGTTCTGAATTACTGAAGCCCATGTACGTGAACAAAATGGAGCTGATCACTGTAATGTTAAGGATGCAGTCATCTTACCAGAATGGTTTTCTATAGTCTATGTAGAAGAAAGCTAGAAATTATGAAGATAGTAATGTAGTTTTTTTCTCTTTTTTAACTAAAAGCTGATTCCTGTCAGTGTAAAAAAATTTAAATGAAATTTCGAGAGCTTGCCATACAATTCCCTGTGAATGAGCTGTTACTATAAAAATGATGATGTCCTTGATTGAGTGCGTGAATACGTGATAATTCATATGAACCTGTGATTTGGCATGCAGCCAGAATTATTGTCAGAGCTACTGTTATAGCAAATTAATCAACCACTTTCTGACCAATGAGAACTGAGGATTCAACAGCACTGGGGTATCAGTTCGTGCCACATAAATAAGAGCAGCATAGGCTATATTCATTTCTAATATTTTTCATCCGTGAGATCATACAGCAAAAAAAACGTCTGGATGGGATGATTTTGATCCCAAAAGTGATAAGATTGAATTAAAGATGTATTTACCACATGAAAAGATACATCAAAGTTTGTTTAAAAAGGTAAGAAACTGGCATAATTTAGTTTGTCATAGACCTTTAATGTAGATTACTTTTGCTATAAATAAAAATGTGAAAATATACTTAAACCTATAAACATCCCGTTACAATAAACTGCCATTTTTGTTCTTGCACACTAGTTAGTAATCACAAATGCATTTGCATCCAGCCTTGGTAAATGAAGGGCCATGTTTGTTCAGCTCATGTGCACAGATGTTTTCCCATATCAGTCATTCAAAGCACTAGGAGAGTCCTACCTATAAATAAATGCTTCAATACTACAATCTCCATCTGTGCAAACAGAAATTTTCTTAAAAACCTGCTGTGTCCACATTGGGCTTTGTGCTTTGTTCAATGATCGTCCCTTTTCAGGTCACAGAAACACTAGAGAGGAATTTTGATACTTGCTTTTGGGATGAACAATGAAGTCTTTTCATTCAGCTCCATTCCCACCCTCTCCAAGCTGCTCTTGTGTTCTCCTTTTTATAGTGCACACATACTTGTCCCGCTCTCCTCCCCCCCTTGCTCTCTTTCTCTCTAAAACAAGCATACAATAAAGAATCAAGTCAAGCAGGAAACTGGAGTCCTGATAAACATAAACTCCACCCCTTCCTTCCTTCAAAACATCTTCGAACTATCAGGCACAACAAGAACTTTTCCAAAGCGAATCGTTCTCACTGCTGCATTTTATTTTTTTAATCTAATGAATTGAATTTGCTGTAAAAAGTGGTAGGCTGAGATATATGACAGAGATGGGACAGCAACTTTTGGCAGTCTTCCTGGCTTTGCTGGGCTTCCTGGGCACCATCCTGATAGCTGCTCTGCCCATGTGGAAGATGTCGGCCTTCGTGGGAGCCAACATTTTGACAACGCAGGTTTTCTATGAAGGCTTGTGGATGAACTGCGTGCTGCAGAGTACTAGACACATGCAGTGCAAGGCATATGACTCTATTTTGGCTCTGCCTCAATACCTTCAGGCCACACGGGCCTTGATCTGCGTCTCCCTTGCTGTTGGAGTTGTCGCCATTGGCTTAATGGTCGTCGGGGCCAGATGTACCAACTTCTTCCGTGACGAATGGAATAGGAAAGCCAGGGTCGGTATAGTAGCTGGGGTGGTCTACATCATCGCAGGGATTGTGTGTTTGATCGCTGTTAGCTGGTCAGCACAAATCATCATCCAGGGCTTCTACAATCCTCTGGTCATCTCATCAAACAAGGGAGAGTTGGGGGCCTGCATCTATATTGGATGGGTAGCTGGATTCCTCCTAGTTCTGGGTGGAGGAATATTCATCAGCACATACACCAACAGCTGCTGAGCTTTAGATCAGACACACATTTTAAATGCGTGCTTGAAGTGCATGAAAAATGAAGGAATTCAACTTTCTCGCAGACCAGACTGGTGTAATGAAATGGAACTGAAAAATCTAAAGCCGTAATCAAAAGGCTTTAACATTTTGACTATTTATTGGGGATCTATCAAAGAGAATTGGACCAATTAATATAACATTGGACATATACTGAGATTTCATTCATCCATCTTCAGTAAGCGCTTTTTCCTGGTCAGGGATGTGGGGAATCCGAGGCAGGAATACACCTTGGATGGAAAGTCAAAGAGACATCGCAGGGCAAATACTGAGACTTTATAAAGACATTTCAGCTGTTTCAAATTCAAGTTAAATGCCAAATAATTTCACTCTCTGTCAGTTTTAAATTGAAGCATAGACCTTAAGAAAAATATTTGTAATGGTTCTTTAATAATTTCTTGGATAATCGAAGGCACTTGACTTCTTAAACATTTCTACTTAGAAGCATTTCTGTTAGGGAAACTTTAAGGGTTCCCTCAGGGGGACAACCAGAGAACCCAGTGCTACAGTTAGCATTTCTACATTGTTCAACTTTTTTCTCAGAATGTTTGTCTCTTTACATGGACTATAATTACAAATGGGGTGAGCAATGTCTAACAACACTTTTATAGTATTTAGCAAAGCTTACTTCCACCAAAATCTCACACTATATACCTTTAAGGGCCTTGTTCATATATCACAATGATTCATTCAAGCAATGCACTCAAGGATGCCTCAATACCATTTTTTTTTCAGACTGAGTATGAGTACAAGTTCATGTTTTTTGGTACTTGTTGATATTAATACTGATACTGATATTAAAAAGAGTAACCTACATTGTATTAAACGATCAGTTGTGTCAGGTAGCATTTTATTTAGCTCTGTTTTTGTTTATGTTTCAAATAAACACAGTGTGTCATGAAGTGCACCCTGATTCACAAGCAAAGTGTAGCCGTTTGGTCTCAGTGCTCGCAGAACTGAAGTGCTTTTACATGCACATGACAGTGTCTCTGCATGCTCACTTCACTGCTCTATGCTTGTGAATATCTTTGTGGGAACACAATTCATGGCACTTTGCACAGCAGCTACGGGGCTAATGTATGTGTTACAACCCCAATTAGTCTAGGGTGTGTGTGGGGAATAACACTTATGTGATTATTAACAACAACAACAACAACAACAACAACAACAACAACAACAGGTGTGTGTGTAGTCAGGGACCATGGACAAGTAGTGTGTGTTACCCAAGTTATTTAGCTATATACAGGTGGAAAAAAAAAAAACGTGTGTGCCAAGTGACAGTGGTGGTATTTACAATGTATTTTCAGAAACACATAACAAGACTCAAAAGGGGAAAAGGGTAAAGCGGACACGACCAGCACCAAAGCAAAGAAATGAATAAAACAAAACAAGTCTAGCTAATTTCGAAACTTCTAATCTAACTATAAGAAAAGATAGAAAAAAAAGTCTTCAGCGTCCAGGATGCGATAACTACACTACTCTATCTTTCCAAAACCAGAAGTACAGAGGGTGGTGCTCGCTCCTAACCTGATGTGTCTAATGCAAAAAAGAAAAACGGAATTCTTACGTGATGCACTATGTATGTCACGTGACGTACTTACCTGTCCACTTTTCCCCAATACTAACAAAGTCACAAACCAGGGATAACGAACACTACGTTTAACAGACAAGTGACTAAAACACAGAGGGGGAAACATGGAACAAATGACATACAAGACCAAAAAAAAAAAAAAAAAACACACAACAAGGCAGCGTAGTCAGAATACAGAGAAGAAAACAGAGGAAGAGGGTTTTGGTTTGAACAGCGAGAACAGATCCTCTGAATGAATGGTGGCGGGTTTTAAATAGGCCCCAGGACGTAACAGTATGTAATGATGTATATCTTACCTAAATTATATTTCTGTAAATACATCCCTATATTTTCAAAAACGTACATCAGATGACATTGTTTAACTGTATAATCACATTTCTAAACATGCAAGTTTGTAATTGCCCTAAATAATAAAAATTTACTTACTAAAGGTTTAGTGCAAAATAAAAAAGCAAACCTCACACACCAAACATGTCCAGGCTAATCTACTACAGCTAGGGTCTGCAAATCCAGTTCCTAGAGATCCCAGTGCATGTCCAATCAAATTCCAGACTCAGTGAAATTAGACTAATTACCACAAGAAATGTGCAAAAAATCACAAAGAAAATGTGAAGAGTTTCGCTAGCCTCATCAAAAAGACATGGCAATCCGAAGCACATTCCCAAGAAGAGAAAAATAAAATTACCATCAAAAGGATTGCAGAAGGGTATATTTAACAGTCTTTACAAACAAAGATTACAGCAGTTTTGTGGAAACTGAGATTTAATGACCATCTCAATGCTAATGGATACATTTAAAGTGAACAGTTATACTACAGGGTGTCCCAAAAGGTTCCAAAGGTTTTATATATATATATATTTATTTTTTTCAGATAGCCTTTAAGAATGCCTTTGACAAACGAAGAACGTATTGAAATCATTCTCATGGCTGGATCGGGAAGTTGTCATAAGGTTGCGATGGACTTTAACAGGAAACATGGCAAGCACATCACACACGACACTGTTGCCAAACTTATTAACAAATTCAAAAAGACTGAAAGTGTTGCGAAACAACCGAGAAGTGGACATCCACTGACAAAGGCACAACCGATGTGTTGTTGTCTAATCGCATATATAACTAGCTAGTCATTTATTTCGCTCCAGCTCCGAGTTCTCAGGTGATTTTGAGTACACATGGCAAATGCTTTCCTTTGCTATAACTCTGATGCTTTTTGCTCTACATGTTTGTTTATATGTGTGAAACCAAACTAATTAGCAAGCAAAAACGTAACAATTCTGCATTGACTCGGCAAACAGACCGCTAGGTGTTAACGCACACTTAGCGTATTAGCCAGTCATCAACCGCCATCAGAATGGGTTTTGTAACAGTATGCTATAAACACAAGTAACACTCCAGTTGAAGGCCATTTGTATAATGGACACAGAGCTCTCATCATTACAAGTCATCATCATTATTAATGACTTATCTGACATTGACAAATGACACCAAATAATGTGCGCTAAGTGCTAAAGGGGCATAAATAACTCTCGTGCACGGTCTTACTAACACACAGTACTACACGATTATCAAAATGTGATAATGTTTTTTGACATGCTGCGCAGTCAGTCTTTATTTCCTGTCCTTTGTGTTATCAGGACAGTGGTTAGTGTAATCAGAGCTGAAAAGATTCGAGCCCTAAAAGCGGCTTTGTTTCTTATGGAAAAGAGAAGCGCTCGCTTGGCATCGTGGCTTAAGCCCGTGTCTGGGGCAGAAAGGAAGAGGCGGCTAATATTATGCATCACCCAGGCAACTGGTGCGAGTCATCCGTTTCAATTTTGGTGGTGAAGGGCACGGTCCAGTGGTGGTGCAAGAAAGGGCCCTAATCTGGAAGGAGGGATGGGGCGGTTATTGCATTCCCTCTTTCACACCCACCCTCCACTCCTCCTCTCTTATCCTCTTTCCCCTCTCTCCTTTTTTTATCCTTCTCCAAAGAAAAGACAAATAGGTTTACATGCAAGCAGTTACTGCAGGCTAAGAGACCTCTGGGACTGATGTTTTGGACAACTGATGGTTATCTGAAGAGTTGCACTAGGCTTGACAAAGTGCTTATTTTCTCTTTCTCTTGACTCCTCTCCCCCCTTCCTCTCTCTCTTGATAGTTCCTCCGAGGGAACCGCAGGTGACATGCCGATCAAACACGTACCCCAAGGGCTTCTACTGCAGTTGGCACCTCTTGCATTCCACATACATCCCTACGGAATTTGAAGTCGACGTCCAGTAAGATGTTTTGTCACTTTTTTTCTATACATCCTGCCCCCTTGCTGAAATCTGTTTCTATTTCTGCTTACAATCTCAATCTTCATCTGTCACCCAACCCTCCCTTTTTCCATTCCCTATCTTGCTGCCTGTCTGTCTCTTTCTCTCTCTGTCATGTGGTGTCTGGCCTTGTGTAAGAAAGCGGCCTGCCTGAACCAGTGATCTATGCAGTCAGCTTCTCCCCGGTGAGCGCTGATTAGGCCTGTCTGACTAGGAGAGACAGAACTCAGATTCTCAGCCCATACCCCTTGTGGGATAATACCAGTCAGTGACTAGAGCTCTCTCTCTCTCTCTCTCTGTCTCTCTCTCTCTCTCTCTCTCTCTCTCTATCTCTGTCTCATTGTGTCACTTCCCTCTTTTCAGTCTCTCTCTCTACATGACATTCATTTACATTTACTCATTTGGCTGATTTGATTTACACCTGAGACAGGATGCAGTGAAGCAGTGGAGCAGTGGAGAGGGTTAACAGTGGCAGCTTGGAGGTGCCGGGATTTGATCTCATATCCTTCAGACGAGTAGCTCAAAGCCTTAACCTCTGAGCCACTACTGTTCTTTCTCACTTTCTTTCTTTCTATGCTCTCTTTCTCTCTCTTCCTTTCTATTTTTTTGTCTCTGTTTTTCTGTGTCCATCTCACTCTTCATCTCTATGTAGCTTGAAAAAAAATAGTAGGAAAAGCAAAATTACTCCTGAATTACTGAAGTCTGTGTGATACAGTAAGCCCTAGAGAGGCCTCTACAGAGACAGCCTACATGTCATGGCCTCGCGTCATGCCAAAGAGCTGCCTTTCCGGGAGCGTTTTGTACTGATCACAAATGTCACTAGGCAATTTCACAGCAGGTGGCTCCTCATTAATTTTCTACAGCCAATATGTCACATTTGAATAATCGTTTTTGTGCTTCTAAACTTGCTAGTGTGACTTTAAACTCATTGATTAAAAATGGTCCTTAATTAGGGAACAATGGCCTTTATCAACCTAGCCTATTAACAGCTAAGAAAATAATTAATAACATTACAATGTTATGGTGTCCAGTTTTATTTTTTGTTTTAGTATTTTTTTTTTTAAATGTGTAAAATCTAGCAACTGATACAACAACTTCTGAAATAACAATATGAAAGCAAGAGAGTATTCACTTCTGGGGATTGAGCTTTTTTGCCAGTCCTTTTGCTCTAGGGAAAGGAAGAAAGGAAGTGATATCAGAAGAGCAGTAATGATACTGTAACAGCACCCAGGCTTTCTGGCAGATGGCATCCTGGGGCAGACTCCTGGCAGTCTCCCACTCAGCAAATCTATTCTTGTCTTATGCTTTGTGGCAAAATATCCCATTGGTAAAAAAAAAAAAAAAAAGAGAGAGCTGAAATATAATGTTGTACCCTAGTGAGGGAAAATGCGAATCCCACTAGACTACTATTAACAGTCTGTTTACTATTATCATACTACTAATTCCTGATTTTGTACTTCCACGATGCTGTTATAGGAAATTAATGAACACGTGGTGGTTTATTGACAGTCATTACCATTCCAAAGTTGATTATTTTCCTATAAAAGCCTGCTCTCATGCTCTTTTATTCCTCTTACACCAAAGCAATTTGCTGACTATTACACTTTTATTAATGAAAGAACGAAACTCCGTACTTCGTACTTTGTATTTACTTCTAGTTACTTTTAATTCCCATCAAAACAAGTTAGTTCCTGTTATCACTTACGTTATAGCAGCTTAAAACAGTCATGCTGATTAAGCATACATTAGCCTCTGTTTACTCATCAAGGTAATAGTGAGACAATATGCAGCTTGTCACTGGAGAATCTGGAGCACTGACACTGGAGTACTGGAGACTTCTTCCAAAAATGCTAGATACAGACCTTCTTTCAGAAAACTTCAACAATTAAACTTTTTTTTTTAGTAGTTTATGTTCAGCCATACAAGTCTCTGTGTAAGCTGTACAGAAATGATAACTTATTAGGACAAGTGCATGAATATGAACCTTGTATCCAGCATCACTGCAGCTGTTATAGAAGATTAATCAAAACCATTTAACAGCAATGTGGGTAATCATTGTTCTAAAACTCTGACACGAAGGCAACACATTGCGATGGCTGCAGGTCTGGCTCTGAGATTCTCAGATGCACATTTGAAACTTTAATGGAAATTTATTACAGTACTAGAAACTGCATGCTCAGTTGAAATCGCATGCTCAGTTGTAACTCATTCTTTACTTTTTTCCTTTTTATTCTTTCGTTTACTTCTAATAAATCATGGAGATGATCGAAGTCATTAAGCAAATTTTTTTTTTGCTTTGCTCTGTTTCATTTTCTCACCCAGACACAAACAGAAGTCTCTAGAAGTGAAGAGGGACGATGTCCATAAGAACAGATGCCATGTGAAATTTCCTGAGCTCTTCTCCAGTTTCCCTTACCTAGTCAATGTCACAGCGATCAACGAGCTCGGGAGAGCATCCACAGCCACCAGCTTCGAGGAGTCAAACATGGGTACTGCCTTTATTCTCTCTCCCACAAACTTCACATGTCAATAATCATGCTTTCCATCCAGTGTGTCTTTTCTAAGGCTATTACAAAAATGTCTATACAATGTATCCACCTCACATATATAATTTTCCTTTCATTTAATTTCATTTCTGCACTCCCACCGTTTCTGAGGTTCATGTAGTAGAGGACGAGGTGTACAGGCTTTCGTCTTTCGAGAATTCGGACGTAAGTGCAATGTGTGTAAGTTTTATCCTGTGTGTGAAAGTAGCTGCAAGGGATTCATGAAGTGCTAAATACCTAAAAATAAACATTTTATGGACCATAAAAGTGTTTTGATGGACAAAAGTGCTGTGTGGGTTTGCACAAATGAATACACTTAGCCTATAAACATCGACATAAACCGTGCAGGTTTAAACATAACCCTCCCTTTGCCAGGCAGCTGGTGGAAGACCGTTGCTGTCTACAGCCATTCATGTCAATTACTCAAATCATGTTTGGCATCTCAGCCTGTGCTTCATGCTCGGCCTGAGAATAGCACTGTAATCATTTAGCAGGGGCAAAAGAATGGAAGTGTCCAAAACATCTGGCTCATATTGTCAGACACAAAGATATCTTGGGACCGTCGAAATCTTCTCCCCATCGAGCCGGGAGACACCATGCAGTGACTCTGCACTGGGAATGCTGGGAATGAAGGGAATATCTGGTCTCTGGGAAGAGGGGAAAAAAATCCAATGAGGATAGGGGGAAAAAATAGCATAGGCTCCCAGGAAGTAAATGAAGTGTTTACATGCATGGCTGCATGCATACTTGATAGTAATAAAAATGCTAATGCCATCTGGATTACTGGATTAACTGCAGAAATATTTGCCTCCTAGTGATAGCGATGATTTATGGGGCAAGAAAGGCCCCCATTTTAAACCGACCACAGCAAATTTGATTTGATTCAAAAAATGAGTTCTGATTAGTGTACGTTTTGGGAACAGTTAGGTAGCGCACTCAGGAACCTTTATGTGTTTTTAGTGCAATAGGATGGCCTGTGAATGCGAGAAACAAATTGCAGTAGGTTTAAATGCAATTGTAGTCGCTTTGTCACATAAAAGTCAGGTTTGTGATTAATTTCATGATTTCATGATTAATAACAGAAATCAAAGCCAACTGTGCTATTCGAATATATCAAGAGGAAGTGCTGCGGTACTAATATACGTAACCTGATATGCTGTTTAAATTGTATCTTTAATGGGGAGTGTGAGAGTGGCTGACCTGAGTGTACACAGCAATATCAGAGAGTGTGGTCATTAAAAATGAGTGCAGGGTGCCATGAATAGTGAGAGAGAAACAATCACACGTGAGGGAGAGCACTTCAGTTCAGCGAGCACTGACCACTGAGACACGCATGCTTGACAGGGTCTACAGTTTTCTCATGAGTCAAGGTGCAAATTGCAGCTCATTTTTAACAACCACACTCACTGATACGGCTCTGCAAGCTCAAGTTGGCCATCCTCACACTCGTCATACTGTTTAAATGTCATAATATTATTAAATATGAAATACAGCATGAGGAGTTCGTTACTAGCGGGACACAGCAGCAACCAACATAAACTGAGCTAAATAAAATGGTCCGTGATGCCCCTGAAAAAAGGGCAAAATGTTTACATCTTCATCAGCGAAAGAGTGAAAGAAAGAGTGCTTTGATTTGTTGCCTTTATGTTCCATTACACAGTCATGCTGCTTCATGTTCATCCTGTTAGGTCACTCATGCATTTGTTGGGTTTTTGTGTACGGGGCAGCGGCGCCTGCCCTCCTTCCATAAAAGCCTGAGAGAAGCTGAAAGAAGGCTAGTCGTGTGTTTGTCCCAGAATCGGTTTAAACAATATCCACACAGTGTTTCCGAGTTGTAAAAGAGTGTTTCAGCCATGCCAGGTCAGGACTCTGCATATAAATCTAAGCCAACTGTGTGTACCATGAATAGTTAAGACACAGGAGAGGGAGGAGGTTTGGACGGAGCTTACCCCCACGGTTCAGGGCATCTCTTTGTCCTCGTGTGTGTCTGTGTGTGTGAAGCTAAACCGCAGAGCAAACACTGTGAACCTCAGCCACCACGGGGAGGGAGGAAGAGAATGACCATGCTGTTGCACTCTGCCCATTTCTCATAAACCTCCGCTCAGTGGGGCGACCCAGAAAGAACTGCGTGCATTCAGAGATGTTTTTGGCCTAAAGACTTTCTCGAGACGTGTTGCAACGCGGATGCCCTCGAAGATGTGTGTATTATGTCAAACAGATTTTCCGCTCGGCGGGAAGAGGGACACTTAGACGCCATTGTCTTGTGCATACTTCCCCTTCTTATAATAGAGTGCTTTTCCGATGCTGTTTGCTTGCACTAATCCCCAGTAGTAGCTCATTTCAAAGCAACGCTGTCCCCGGTGCTACGATCAGGACGCAGTGTAGACACAAGCTCTGATAATGTCCTTGTTGATCCACAGTGAAACCGGATCCTCCAGAGAAGGTGGTGGCCAGACCCATTCCCAACAACGCACGCAGGCTTGAGGTGACCTGGAACAGCCCATCCACATGGCCGGACATCGAGTCCTTCCCTCTTAAGTACTTCCTGCGCTACCGTCCCCTGATCAGAGACCAGTGGCAACATGTAAGAGCAGTCTTCTTCTGATTTGCGAGGTGTTCACCACAACGATATGGAAATTTTTATTTACTTTTTAATCTTGTTTAGGCTTTCTGCAAAATTCAAAAAAAAAAATGTTGGATAAGGGTCCAGTTAACACATGCAGACTATTTACGTCAGTCAGACGGACTTCCACGGATTTTGGAACGTCCGATTCACACTACAGGAGTGTGTTATTTACAGTTAATTTAATCAATTTGTGATGATGCATTTTCATGTCATCATCAAAACGGAGTAGAGCGCACACACACTCTGTATAGGTGACAGCAGTTAATGTTTTATGAGACATAGAATGATGATGATGCTGATAATCAAAGTGAGAACTCATTGCCTACTTACAATTCATTACGATTTGTTCTAGGTTATGTTAATAGAGTAAGTTATAAATGTAGAAGTAGGCAGGGCATCTTACACACACACATATATATATATATATATATATATATATAGAGAGAGAGAGAGAGAGAGAGAGAGAGAGTATATATCTTTGCCATTTATTAACTGATTCACTGAGGTTGGGTTTGAAGCATCTTCCTAATTCACCATTTTTAATTTTGGCTTGATCCTGAGAGTTCACTCACTGGTAAAGTACAGTGGATTGCTTGAATTGTCATATTTCCCATTCAGAGCTTGAGATGCATTGCATCAGATGGCTTGACCGAACTCCTAGTGTCTGTAATCCCACCCTCAAAAGTTTGTAAGAACTTACTGGCTCATTCAAACTTCAGTCAAATGTAGCAGAACAATCAGAGACTGTCAGACTTACAGTGACACTTTAGCTGGCTTTCCTTTATGGTCTGATATCACTTTCGTGTTAGTCACAAAGAGTGACTACCCTAGAGTGACCCTAATAACCCTAAATTGTGATCCTTCATTGATTAGATATCAGGTGTGTACATATTCCACATTTCACTCAGTGGATCACACAGGTAGAATTTAGGAATTGACAGTAAACAAGACTGAAATTGGTAGGATTACAGTAGAGGATGAAGGGTTATCAAATCTGGATCTTGCACCTGCATTGTTGATAATCTCTCAGCTTGTCTCTGTGGATGACACTGATGAATGCTTTCTCTATAACTGCTGATTTTCCAATTGAAATCCGGCCTGACAGATTTGTTTCTTTGATGCTGAAGGCATCCTGTACAGTAGTTTTCCAACCATCATGGATTTGTTCAATGTTAGCATGCCAATCATCACATCGTAGTAGACAATAAGTACCATTAAGGGTGTACATCGAGACAGTTTCCACACCTTTTCACAAGTTAGCTATAGTGTTGACCATTTGTAAAAGACAAGGAAATATTTTACTACAGTTTGAATACATTGGTGCATTTATTTAAAAAAAAAAAAAAAAAACATCCCTTTATATTTTTGTTGCTGTATTTGATACTCTAGATGGCCAAAAGTACATGGTTGCCTAAGTATTGAACATCCCATTCCAACACCATGGGTATTAATATTCAGTTGCTCCTCCTTTGCTGCTATAACAACCTCTCATCTTTGGGGAAGATTTTGGACTGTGGCTGTGGGGATTTGTGCCCATTCAGCCAGAAGAGCACAACAGCTTGGGCACTGATGTCCAGCAAGAAGGCCTGGTGTGAAGTTGGTGTTTCATTTCATCCCAAAAGGTGTTCAGTGGGGTTGAGGTCAGCGCACTCACTCCACTCTTCCACTCCAGCCTTGGCAAACCATGTCTTAATGGAGCTCATTTTGTGCACAGGGGCATTGTCATGTTGGAACATGTTTGGGCCTTTAAGTTCCAGTGAAGGGATTGTAGTGTTTTTTGTAGTAGCATACAAAGACATCTATACAATTGTGTGCTTCCAAGTTTGTGGCAGCAGTTTGGGGAAGGCCCATGGATGGGTGTGAGGGTCAGGTGTCCACAAACTTTAGTCTAAATAGAGTACATCAAAACTAATGATGTGTCCTAAACTAGTACTAAATAGTGTGCGCTGATATTGGTATATGTTAGATCCCTAGGCAGCACAGCAGCTATTTATGTGTATGTGATTTGGGACACAAACTACACACAGCTAGGATTTTTTAAATAATTTTTGGAGAAAGTAAGTGAACTCAAAATGTGTGATCTGTTCCAAGAAATATTGACACAACATACAAGAAATATTGTATGGCTTCATAATACTCCAATTCTATAACTGCTAATTGCTTCATAATATAATTGCTCCATAATACCATCAATTTTTGGATGCTCAGTTCAATTATTTGAGGAAAAACATGTTAATCAGGTTTATTGCTGAGTTTGTGCTGGAAAGAGTGATTTTATGTACACTATTAGTCAACAGTACTGACACACTAGCTCAGAGAAGGTGCTTGGGTTTTTTTTTTTTTCTTTTACTATTTTAGACTCATTTACAATAATAATGAAGACATTAGAAATTAGAAAACACTAGAAATTCTCAACCAGCCCAGTGACAAATTTCACCCAGGAGGCTTTTCTTAAACTTCATAAATAGGCCAAGCTCTTCACTGCTTTTATATTAATAAATATTTGTTAGGGGAAGCAATTTAATTAATTTATTTATTTTAGATATTTTCTTCTTTTAAAGAAAAACTACTTATTTACAATATATTCTGAATTAGAAATAAAATGATGTTTGAACATTTACATAAAATGTACATAACATAAAATTTACATTTAAGAAACAAATTTCAACCATAAGCCTATTTCAGAAAAAATATTTCAGAAAAAAAGAAATCTTTAAGAGTTTTAAAAATTCTGTCCAAATAGTAACTTCACTACTTACATTTGTTTCAGTCACAATGATCTTTATCACAATGTATTTAAGACAATGAAAGTGGGAATAAACTTTGGACTGGAAGTGTATTTGAGGGAAAAAAAGTGTTTCAGGGTGAAGTAAAGGGTAAAGCGGGTTCACACACTTGATAACTCTGCTAATATTTGGTTAATCTATGCCATACCAATAGGCTAATAGTTGTAGTAAAAAAAAGTACATTTCAAACAAACAGCATTCAAGCCTAGTTCAAATCATCCTGTTTCTGTAGAAACTTTGTGTATTAAACTGAACTTTTACTACATGTACATTTTTCCTGATATTTCCGTGTAGGTGGGGCCAGAGCATAACATTACGTAAATTACAGACACACATAATTTTTCTAGATGTTTTTTTTATTATTATTAATTTACGAATTACCAACATTAAGTAGTGTTGGTCATTACTGCCATTTTTCCTTGACTTTTCTAAAGTATTTTCTGTTTTCTCCCCCTACCTGTAAATCTTTTCTAACAAGTACCCCCTTAAAAAAATACTAATAAATCAAATTAGCCACACCGTATGACTTTGTAAGTCTCCAACCATTTGGTCACACAGCAGTCAACTGCAATCTATAAAGTTCTCCTATACAGCAGGTTTTTTTTGTATCAGTTAAACTTAACATGATTACCTCAAACTGATGCTTAAAGCTTCCCAGGATTCATGCAGAGACCTGTTTAAATATTCACCTTTGCAAGTCTGAGCCAAATGAGGACAGTTTATCAGCTAAAAGAAAGCTAATACTCTTTTCCTTCACTTTACATTGGATGCCTCATCTGTTTTGTAGGGGCCCACGTCTCGGTTGTGTCTCACATATGATAACACTCACTGTATCATTGTAAGAGGGCTTTGGAGAGATGAAAGAAGCAGGTCAGAGTGTAGGAAGCCATCCATTTCTGTGAGTCAGACGTCACTGACTGATAGACGGCCGGGGCTCGCAGAGGTGCTCGTGTTCGTGTTCATGTTAGATGGTGAAAATATGCAACAGAGAGCAGTTCAGTGGACCTGACTGGCTGACCATGTGTGGGTTAACATGTGCTAGCATGTGCTGCCATGGCCACTGTTTGCAGTGTAATTTTGATTGGATTGGAATATGTAGGAGAAGGAATATATATAGTGAGAAGGAACAATGCAAGTTCATGGGTTCGCATAAATCTAGCACTCTTAATAACTCAAAAGACAGTAATAAAATATGAGTTTATACAGTAGGTATATAAAGCCAAAACTGCTCAGGGTCAATAAATTACTGGTAATGTTGTAGTTATGGATGGTGCAGCTTTACACTTACTCGTAGTCAATATTGTGTATGACACGAACAGGCCTTGACCCTCATTCCACTTATTTAGTTATTCAGTATTATTCAGTGCATACTATGAATTATTCAGCAGCTGCAGTTAAATTAATTGGAAATGCGTGTGGTTACGACGGGGATAAATGTAAATCTGAGAGTTTAAGTTGTTTCAGGCTCCCAGAAGATTGAAAGACAATCACTGAAAAACTGTAGAGCCGATTAAAACACTGTATCTTGCAAAGAAATCACAGTTAAATTCTAATTAGAAAATGCCAACCACTGCATTGACTACATCTAGTAGGAACGGGTTCTGTGATTTATCTATGAGCTGATTTCTTTGTCCGTGCTGTAGTACTCAAACCATCAGCGAGCTGTAACAGAGTAGAGTATAACTACCTCATGCATTCTCCGCATTGGCATTCATATAATGGTTGAGTAGAAGTGTGATTTTTGCAGTATTGTTGAGAAGAATGGCTCCAGCGGGAAATTCAATAGATCCCTGTTCAGGCTCGATTGCCATTGATTGTGTGGAGACAGGAATGAGGAGAAATCCAGTGCCAGAGAGCCTTGACATGCTCCAACATGTCGCACAGGGCTTTAAAGATAACCACGGCATCTCAGAAAGTTTACTGGCTGACCGCTGCTTGAGCTTTGTGCTTCAATGAAAATACATTGTAAGACTTAGGTCCATACTGACAGCTTATATGGCTGAATTGTTGCTTTTTGGATTGCAGTTCTATTAATGGCTAAATGGAAGAAAAAAAAAAAAGGGCTCTTTGCGCTATTTGAGTTATTTTTCTGAAAAACATGCTAAACGTTACCTTTTCTTCTCAAGGGAAAAGGAGCAGCGAGTGATAGATTGAGAGTGCTGAGAGAGGGAAAAGGCCTGAGACGGCTGTGAAATGGCCGCATGTGTTTCACGCTTTGCTTTTTTGTCCAATAAAAGCAGCAGGCCAGAGGACAGACGGAGCGAGGAGACGGGAGAAGGGCGTGAAAACGAACATAGCAGGCCATTTTTCTTTCTCCTCCTTTTCATTTCCAGAAATGATGCCTTTAAAGTCGGGTCTTAACGAGCAGCGGCGCTGCCACTCGCCTAAATGAGAAATGACCCAGCCAGTGGAGGATTCTGCAGGCTTCGTAAAGCAGATTTTGCCTTAAAGGGCACTGAGCTTCTGAGTTCAGCTCCCAAAGGTCTATCCTGTTACAGGTGATCATGACTGTGTGACTGATCAGTGTTTAAGTCTGCTGGGTTTTTTTTGTTTTTTAACAATGACCATGTTTCTTTTGTTGTTTACCATTTTTATACAAAAAAAAAGTTGGCTAAGGCTGAGGCCACACTCTAGAGGTTCTCAGCTGGTGACTATTTCAGTGAATTGAAATGTTTTGCACTTGAAAAAATACTGTAGTAGGACAGATCAATAAAAACAAAATGGCTGCACTAGCGACTCCAATTTTCTAAACATGAACCACTGTGGCTTCTCTAGTAGATCTGCTGCTGAGGCTTGTTTTAGCCATTCACATGTATTTACTGTATGCCTTTTAATTTAGCTGAAGGCTAAAGGGAGAAATTAGAAGAAAGGGAGAATTAACATGAAGTAACATGGTAACATGATGCCAGTGTGAAATGAAACGTAGCCACTTCAAACTGATTGAAGTCTTAATTATATCCATGAAATACTTACTAATAGTAAAAGAAAAAAGTAGCTGTTGTCTCCTTTCAGTCATGTTAATTGCTTATCCATACGTTTATAAGGTAAGATAATCAGGCTAAGGTTGAGGCTGATTCCCTCAGGTGTCCTGATTTTAGGCTTGCTCTAAATGATTAGCCTTCTAGATTATTCTGTGGTGGAATGCGTGTAAAATCCAATGTTAACCCCTCTGATTTACTCAAAAACTAATAACTAGATCTAGGTTTTATTGTGAGTGTGTCTGGGGGGATGGGTTTCTGCTAACTGAAGGACGATCCAGAGCAAAAGTCTTCATAATTTATCACTATATCTGGGGTCTCTAATGCTTTCGACTTCACTCCTGGTTGTATAAATGTTGTAGTGTGGCCTAGGCATAATGCACACACAAATTACGAGCTGTAGCTATATTTGTTCGAATAACATAAATAATGCTCAATACTGTTATATTTATGCTGCTTTTTTTTGCACCTAGAGAGAATGTAGATGCAGAGGCTCAGATATCAATACACTCGCAGAAAATATATTGACTATCTGACCATGTTTCATAGTTAGCATTAGCCATTAGACAGCTAACAGCCATGATATCACTTTTCAGTCCCCATCCATTTTGGCACTGATGACAGTGAGTCATAATGCAGTGGGCATTGGGAATTGGGCCGTTGTTCCTTGTGTGTGTGTGTGTGTGTGTGTGTGTGTGTGTGTGTGTGTGTGTGTGTGTGTGTGTGTGTGTGGCTTGTCTGTACATGGATTTGTGTATTCAGGGCATGAATGATCAGCTGTACACACGTATACCTGTAAATATGGATGAGTGTGAGATGTGCAAGTTTACTAACTCATATTCCATGTTACTCAGAGGCTTGGTCGAAAAAAAGTCTGCTATTTTATTCATCCAGGGCAATGAATTGTGGATGGGAATGCTATTACTAAAGCTAGAGCTTCCATATCAGTCTCTGTGGCCTTGGGTAGTATTCCCCACCTCATTTATCGATCTCATCAGAATGCAAAGCCAGTGGCTCTAGGGTGTGTTCCCTTTGCCCTTCTATTCTGACACACACACACACACACACTTATTTAAGACTTGCGTACACACAGAGACTTTTTTGGGGACTAATTAGTTTGTTGCGGAGACCTGTTCCGAAGCAGTGACTCGTCCTTAAAGGGGACCGCATCAAAAGCACTCCTCTATTGGCCGTTTTCTCCCACACTCGAGTCATCATCTCTGCACGCCTTCACGCCATGAAAGAAATGGAGGGTCATCGGGAGTCGCTTTCATCTGTGTGGCCTTTTCTTGCATTTCAATTTTGTTCCTGAGCTTTTTCTCTGTTGTTGTTCTGTTCTCTTCTCCCCAGTCGTGCTGCATGGCCCAACTCCTCCTCCGTCTCCGCTGCCCTGGTTTTAATGGGCTTTTGTGCTTCTGCCAAAAGTCACTCTCCTCCTCCAGCCGGCACTTAGATTAATCAATAGTCCCCAGCATTGCAGTACCATTAGCATGGCAAAGGAAATTAGAGGCAAAAAAGGGGGCCAGTCTGCTCTGACATCAAGCTTATGAAAGCCGACTCCTTCACCGCTCCCTACCCCCCTCCTTCTTTTATTACACAGACAAAAACACTAGTACATGTATCTGTATTGCTTGCTTTTTGGTGTCCAGCAACAATTTTCTGCCTCCAACACACATTTTTTCCAACATTTTCTCACCCTAGCACATAATTGTATCATGGCTGTAATCAACAATGACCGCTTTTTAACACTGGCAGTGGCAAGTGGTTATTATTCATCATTATTCATCATCACACTGATCAGTCCTTCTGTCTCATTTGTATGCTGACACTCGACCGTTTTTAACATCTTGTTATGTAGTCGATTTAGCAGAAAAGCCTTTATTTTGCTGTGAACAAACCTCTGTTTGCGGCTCGCGCTGTAAAAATGCATGCAATTCCTTGCTGTCTCTTTCTGTCTTCCTCTCACTTCTTCATCAGTCCACTCGTCCCACCATCCCGATGAATTCCAATATACTGAATAAACAGCATGGCTTAGCTTTCTCCTTTGTCAAGTATTAGGATTTTCTCTTATTTTGTTGACAAGGTTGGAGAATAAATAAGGCAATTGTGGGCACCTTGGGTTTTGTGATTTTTAAAGGAATGTAGTGGTAAAATTACATATATATATAGTTTGCTTGTTTCTTCGCACAACCATAAGAGACATGCAGTGGCAGCTCACCCATAGGAGCAGCTGTTTAACAAATGCTAATGTTCATAAAATCCTCATTCACAATTACCTAATTACCTCTTTTAAGTGACTATTTAAAAAGTGTTGTTATTTCTCAGATATAGGCCAATGTTCTAGTGATTAGCTCTCTTTTCTAGATTTGGTGCAATCATGCTCACTGCCCAATTTTAGCTCCATTCAGATATTATTGCACCTAGTGATAAAAATGAGAACTGCAATGTGCCCTAATAGAGGATCAGTGAGGCTAGAATCACACCGCCCGACGGCGTGAACGTTTTCAGCGGGGCAGCAGCAGACAATAATGAGAATGAGAATGAGGATTTTACACCAAATTGCGCTGGTTTCAAAATACTCTGCGATCACCGAGATGTTGTTATATAGCAAATAATTGCAGAAGAAATTTCCACAAACATGGGGATTATGGAGCAGACAATGTCTGTACATCAGAAATGAGTTTTTACTTTCCCAAGCAGAGGCTGAGAAATAGAAGAGAAATGTCTCCCTTTTCCAATGCCCAAATTTTCAGAGCTAGATTCAGGTCTTTTTTGTGATTTCTGAGATGTAGTTGGGCTGGAAATTTTGCTGAAACCTGCCAACTCAGGTTAATGATATTAGATCCCCAATAGCAATGGGAAAACCCACCTGCTGTAGAGTTAAACAAAGGTCTAACTAACACTGTAAACTGGATGACTGTTACAGGGTTAATCTGGTGTGATGGCCTCTCGACTTAAATTTGTTTAAGGCTATGTCATTATTAATGGAAGTGGAAGTGGAAATGACTATGTGGCCAAGTGTGGTGACCCATACTTGGAATTTGTGCTCTGCATTTAACCCATCCAAGTGCACACACACAGTAGT
>CM074959.1:6689802-6725547 GCA_037577455.1 Pangasius macronema | reverse complement strand
AAAATGGTATCTCAGAAACTTCAAATCCTGGGCCTTGTTCTGGCACTGATTGGCTTTGTGGGCACCATCGTCATCTGTGGTTTACCAGCATGGAAGATGTCGGCTTTCATCGGAGCCAACATTGTGATTTTCCAGGTCTATTGGGAAGGCTTATGGATGGATTGCGTGGTTCAAACCACTGGCCAGATGCAGTGTAAGGTCTATGACTCCCTCCTTATTCTTCCTGTACATCTGCAGGCAGCTCGAGCCTTGATAGTCGTCGCCCTTATTTTTGGAATCCTTGGTCTTATCGTCACCATCATTGGCGGCAAATGCACCAGTTTTGTACAGGATGAGAGTGCTAAGGCTAGGATTTCCATTGTTAGTGGGATCATCTTCATCATCGCAGGGATTCTCGTTCTTATTCCAGTGTGCTGGACTGCAACCGCTATTATCAGGGACTTTTACAACCCTGCCATCACGGATCGGGTTTCCTCCCTTGACCCTGGGACGGAAATATAGCCGAAGCCTACACGGTGTGAAGAGTAACGTCCACCTCGGGATCTCTGCAGCTCATGTCCTCCAAAAGATGACACTAACTATCATGTGAAATACTCTCAGGCCAAATCTTCAGTGAGCAGCAGCAAGGTTTATGTATAAGATGGACAAACATTCGATTTTCAGTCACTTTAGTGGACTGGTAAAATGATCAGACAACTTAATTAAAGAACTTCTCAGCACTATCCAGCATGTATTAGCCTAAACTTAATCAGTTGTATTCAAAGTGCTACCAGAAATGTGCCTGTAAGCTGGTAATTTCCATTACATATAAAACATCATCAAGCAACATCATGGGATTTTTACTGACCAACATGGAATTTTATACAAAATGAAAAATATTAAATTGTAATCATTTGCATTTAAGCTCTCTTGTAGAATGTCAGAAACAATAAGGATATATTTTAAATATACTACTTTTATGTATTACATATACATGCTCATGTATAAGACAACTTTTGGAAATTACTGAATTACTGTTTCTGCAGGTCAGGCTGACCATAATGCTATATCCTACACTGCGAATTCATTTTGTTATTCTTTTTTAAGCTAAATAATTACACTTTAATTGAATCATTTTGAAAGACAGCATGATCCAGTAATGTAGTCAACAAAATGGTGAGCAGAATTTGTTTTCAGATTTTCTGTAATATTACTAATGTCCACACATGCATGGGAATTTGTCTGTGTTGACACAGATAAGATGTGATTGTGGAGAAAGCCTACTGACTTTGTAACTGTAAGAAACTTTGTGTCTGTTCTTCCTGCTGCTGTATAAGTAATGTAAATATTTACAATTTGTGTTTGTGAAGGAACTGTCTTTCTTATTCTGAATGACATATTACAACACCTTTGGAAGTATCAAGGTTGTTTTCTGTCAGTGGGAATCATTAACTCATTACATCATTACATTCATTACATTACATTATGTTGGTGGATTTCTTTTATTATTATTTTATTTAGTACTTTGTTAATAGTAATTATGGCTTTTTACTTTGTATGTCAGGTGCACACGGACTATAATCACACAAACAAGCAGATAATATTTCTCCTTTCAGTTACAAAATATTTTCAACCCCCAGAGAGGATTGATGAATCTCAAGAGCTGCCATGTACAAATACTTCTGGTGCTGTGTCACGTTTTTTTTTTTAATCGGTGGGGGAGAAGACATTCCCCCTTTCTGCAGACGACAGGAAGCTCGAGTCCTATTCCTTCCATTGGGAAATTTAATGATTTATGAATTATTTTCCCCCTCTTGGTGATTAAAGTAAGCTTGTGGTTATTGCTAAAATATCTTAGCTTAATATCGAAGCAAGAATTTTCTAATGATCCAAATTTAAGAAATAATAACTTTCTTTCTCCATCTTAGTCGATTGACTTGACTAGGAGTTGTACGAGTTCCCTCTATTCCTTCGCCGCTTCAACCACGTCAGCTGTCTTTTTGGGGCAAAGTAGCTAACACATGCTCAAAAACTCATCAGATCATGTCACAGACGAATTTGCATATTCATTGAATTGTCAAGGTCATATCACATTGAAACACAGTACGTGAAGCTCATCCATAGGGGCAGGTAGGACAGAGCCCCACCATTTATATCAGCCCTTCAACAAATGTTAATCTTCATAAGGGCCTCATTGACAACTCCATACATTTTAAATTACACTGAAATACTAATTTCCTCTTTTGAGTGGCCAACAGGTTTAAAAAATGTTGCTGTTTCACAGACATAAGCTTATGTTCCATTGAACATTGGAACCCAGATTTTTAATTGCAAATATTCTGTAGATTTAGATTAGTCAAAGTAAAGTTCACGTATGTCACACAGATTTACAGAAGGAAAAGGTCAAGGACTAAAAAAACTGGCTAGTTCCAGGTATTTTGTGTAGTTTTTGAGATGTACTTGGGCTGGAAATTTTGCTGAAACCTGACAAGCCTGGTAAATGGTAATCTGTGTGCCTCACTGGCGACAGGAAACACACCTCCTGTATTGAACACATTTGAACAAAGGTACGCATAAAACCTAAAACCAAAACGAGCTGCTAGACTGTATGTTGTTCTCATACAGTCATACAGGGTGACTCTCAACTGCCTGTTAGGGGGTTACTCTAAAAATTCACCAGGTAATAACCTGTGGAATAAATCAAGCGTAATGACTCTTTTGACTTAATTTTGTGTGAGGCTATGTCATCCTTAAAGTTGTCCTGCCTCACCAAAATCTGTGGTCACCAGCTGCTTTGACAACTTTCTGAATAGCTACTATGGAAATGGTTATGGATGGAACAACCCGTATTGATTACTTATAAACACCAGTATGTAGTCAAGAAGAAAGTTTAAAACAAAGAATAAACAAGTGATCAGATGGAACAAAAAAATTGTGATCAGTGGTTTCTCATTGGGAACAGTGGTGATCAGTGATTGGTTATTAAAGATAATGTTGATCAGTGATTAGTTATTGGAAAGAATGGTGATCAGTGATTGGTCATTGGGAACAACAACTCAAACAAGCACAACTTAGGTTTACACACTGGCAGTGAGTCAACCGAACCTGTAGGCCTGAGTGCAAGAATGTTGCTAACATCTGATCAAAAAGTCACTAGATTTGTAGCTAGGCCCTTTTTAGATTCCTGCTGCTAAAGGACAAAATCTAGCGACAAAGTCACTAAGTTGGCAACACTCAGTGAAGTGGAAGATGCAAGGCACCACACCCACTTCTACAGAAGGGAACTGTAACCCAGTCAAAGCTGAGATCTAAATCCTATTGAAAACCTGTGGAATGACTTAAACAGGGCTTTGCACAGTAGATCCCAGTAGTTTTGAAGAGTCACAGAATTTATTACACTCTGAAATTGTTATACATTATATGGCCATATATGTGGCACACATATGTCGAAACCTGACATCATAAGATTCGACATGTGGAAAAAATGCAAAGTGGAAAAAAAAACAAGGATGGATTTTTGCTCTGTCAAGCACATAAAGCTCATAAAAAGCTGCTTTAACTACACTTTTACAGTAATAGGCCTGAGTGGCTATTGGTACTGTTCTACTATAATGAATTTCAAACATACATGCAACATTTTGGACAGAAATTGCAGGACAGCAACAACAGCAGACAGTAGTGAGTAGCTTAGCAACAAGCTAGCAGGCTAATGTTAGTCATTTGAGAGATAACGCTAATGATGATAATTACCTACTCAAAACAGTGATTAGTATGGTCAGTGTTATAGATTTAACCAAGTAATGTATCTGTATATTAATTGATCTAGAGCCAATACTGCTGTAAAATAATTTAAAAGTAGAGAAGGGGCACAATACACTGTTCAGTGTGCACGGCTATTCTGATCTGACATCACTCCGTAACTGGTAGTTGAGAAGACTACGCCAATTCAAGGAGTTCGAATTTCAGTTGGAGAGGGCATTTTCTGTAGCTTTTACTGTTTGTAGGTGGAGATTTGAGTATGATGGTCATGATACCTAATGACAATTCTTGACCTGCCTAACAAGTCAGTTAGAGTCAGTTAAAGTTCTGAGACTTTACAACTGGAAGGGTGTCCAAGGCGCCTGTCATTAATGCTATTTTTAATTCATCAAATAAATCTATATACAAAACTGTGCCACATATTGAAAAATCATGTAAACACACTACAGTAGCATGGTGGCACTGACTAACAGCTCCAGGGTCCGCATTTCAAGCTCAGGTTACTGTCTGTGAGGAGTTTTGCATGTTGAATATGGGGCACTAATGTTGAAATTGAGCAATTGTTAATGTGTCAAATGGCTTTCTACATCTTGTTCTCTGCTAGTCATCCATGGGCAGGGCATGATGAACTCATTCTCTTTAATGTGGTAGAAAAAACATGTGAAAGACTCTTTCATGTTCATCCATGTATAAGCCTTATGTTCTACATAGATGCATAAGCATTCCGTACATGGATAAAAATAATTAAAATTTGCTTATTTAAACCAAAAAAGGTAAGAGGTGTGTGTGCAAGGCAGTATTTCTAACCAAAATATAAAATCTGAGAAAAATGTATTTCTCCAGAATTTTGATTTAAAACTGATTTTCCTACTTACTCTTATGGTTTGGTCAGTTTTAGCTTCCTGAAACATGACCAAAACAGTTTCAGGACAAACAAAAAAGGCTGGATTTGTGTCTACAGGTGGCTCAAATTAATACTACTGTGCATATTGTCCTGTAAAGAACAGAGAATCTGGTTTGGCTAGTAGTATGTAAGTTTAGAATCATGAAGGGATGGTCTGCACAGGAGCACACACCTCCTCTCTTATTCTAACCTGCTTTAATTCGGTTTACGTGCAAGACTTAGTACTCATGTGGATACTTTGCTGGTGACAGGAAAGTCAGAGAAACAGTGAAGTAGAAAAGTGTCTCTATAAAACAAGGATTTTAAATCAAGGTTTAGGTTAACTGCAGTTTAGACCAGGAGATAACAAAGTGCAGATAATTTAGTTTGAATCCAGTCTTCCAGACAGAAATGGCTTCACAGGGGATACACTTGTTGGGCAGTGGTCTTGCCTTGCTTGGCTGGGTGGGTGTCCTTCTCTCCTGCATCATACCAATGTGGCGTGTGACTAGCTTCGTGGGTGCAACCATTGTTACCTCTGAGGTCATGTGGGAGGGCATCTGGATGGCCTGTGTGGTACAGAGTACAGGTCAGATGCAATGTGACCCTTATGACTCCATGCTGGGGCTCAGCTCTGATCTGAAGGCAGCTCAGATCCTTACAGTAGGATCGCTTCTGACTGGCTCACTGGGTCTCATACTGGCCTTCATTGGAGGAAAATGCACTCGCTTTCTGGACTACAGTGGTGGAGCTGCAAAAGGTAGAGTTGCCACTGCTGCTGGCGTGACACTGGTCATTAGTGCCCTGCTCTGTCTGATTCCTGCCACATGGGCTGCTGTCGCTGTGGTCCGGATCTTTTACAACCCGCAAATAATTGACGCCCAGCGCAGAGAGATTGGTTCAGCTATCTACATTGGCTGGGGTGCTTCCATCCTTCTCTTATTGGGTGGTGGTATGCTCTGTAGCACTTCCTGTTCCCAGAAGGCAGAAGACAACAGCCCTTCAGTCAACTACAGGGTTGTATGTTCATCTGAAGCTGGATCTAGCATCAGAAGTTCACGGCAGGCCCGCGTCCATAGTCCAAGTCAGAGTAGAAACAAACTGGCAAAGTTTGGAGCTCCAGTCAATCAGCAGCAGCACAAAACAACCTCTGAAGGATCCAAGAAGAAGACATCAACCACAAAATCAGAAGAGCCAATGATACAGTCTGAGCAAAGCGATGGGCCATCTGCAAAGTCCCAGCTGAATCACGAAGGCTCTGATCACAGCCTGGGTTCTTCTGAAAGTGAAGCCACTTCTGCAGGTCCTGAGAAGACCTACATCTGATCTGGAAAGACCTTGCAACAGCATCTTACTGTGCAACATATACAAACAGGGATTTTAATGAAGAAATAATCACAAAACTGGACATTGTAATAAAGCATTATGTATTAATTTATTAATTTTAATTATAAAATATCTTGTTATTAATATGTAATTAATTAACTTCTACATTTGTAACCAAGATAGATGCTAAAGCAATGACATATACACAGCGAATACAGCTCAAAGTTTTTCAAGTTGAACTGATAGACAGAATTCTTATCTAAAATGTGCTATAATGCAAATGTTACATGTCCGTTAACAGGGGTCTAATTAAAAAGTAATTAATGAATTCTGGCATATTTGGGGCCACCACCAGTACACTGTGTGTGTGTGTGTGTGTGTGTGTGTGTGTGTGTGTGTGTGTGTGTGTGTGTGTGTGTGTGTGTATTCTTTTCTGATTTAATACAACAATTTTCATTACAAATTATATTACTGACAACAGGTGAAAAGACAATTTAAAAGAATCTTTGAAATATTTGCATGAATTTCAGAGTTTCTTAGCATTTGATCTGTTGCCTTTTTTTGCTTGAATGACATTGTGAACTCAGGCTGTCATGGACTCCACGAGTTTGTGCAAAACATTACGATCCATTACAGATCAAATCCATGCTTCAGTAGAAGAGATTAGGCATGAAGAAAAGCTGACCTTTTGTACATGGTCTGTATCACATATTTGCTTACATTTATATAGGGACCTAGAAATAGTGCAGAATCTTGATTATTAAATATTCAAGATATTGAAAATGCTTCTTTTTGTGTTCTTTTCCCATACAAAATTCATTTCAAATTATATTTTCAGCATAACATCTTGAGTGAAAGCTAATCTTTTTTTTTTTCAGAATTTCTTACTATTTTGTATGTCCCCATGTTGCTTTAATAACAGCGTGCACTCGAGCAGGCGGGGACTCTGATCTTTTGTACAAGGAGTTTAAGATGGTCAATATCACAAATTAGCTTAATTTTAAATAGTGACCTAGAAATAGTACAGAATCTTGAATACTGAATAGTCAAGATGTTGAACATTTCCTTCCTTTGTTTTAAATTGTACAAAACTCTAAAACTTTCTGTTTGTTTCCGGTTATACATGAAAAAAAAAAAGAAATCCCAGTGTAGATAGAGTATAAGCAGTGATGTGTCGGGTTAAAGATTGCCTTGAATTTTCTTCAATCATACCAATAGCACAATTTATTAACCTAACCTATCTAATCTAGCTCTCAAAGATTGGTCTGAATGCTGTTTTTGTGGTATCAGTATTTCAAAGTACTATATTGTAATATTAATAACTAACTAACGACATATTGTGCAGCTTTAGCCTCTACGATCCCTGGAAACATCTACTGAGCCGTTAATACTTATAAATCGATTTAATAGTCCCAACACTCTTCTATGCTAGATTTTACTTGGACAAAGCAAGCTTTAGTGATTCAGAAATGACTGATAGGACAAACATGATGTGGAGCACAAAGATGGGTGGCTTTTATGTAATGGTTTAACTTTAATGGGCTGTTTGAGAGGATAGTTATAAAGCCTTAATAGCCTTAACATTTGATGGAAAAAGTTTCACTTTGCAGAATTTAGGCATTTGGGATAACAGCCTTCTGTGACTTCACCTGTCCAATGACTTTGATATGTTTCTTGACTGAAGAGAAAAATATTTGCATTTATTTGAGTTATTTAATCAGAAAAAAAGGTTTTGTAATAGATTCTCTTTATTTTTAGACCTAGACAACACCCTTTTGAATACACTTCTAGAATGAACTGCTGCTTTTTTCATACCATAAATCCAACTCCAATAAAACTGTCTCTAACAGATACGACCGAGATTAACATTTGGTCAAAAAAAAAAAATGCCCCTTTGTTTCCGCCTTTCTGCATTACCCTTTCATCATGAGCCTCTGGAGTGAAAGAGAGTTCCAGGCCAAACTGGTTTAACAGAGAGTCAGCTCACGGAAGTCGTTTACATTTCACGAGGTCTAAGGGCATTCAAAAAGGATTCAAATAGTTTCACTGCATGCACTGAAGTGTTCTGTAATAACGTGTACTCCAAAAGTTCATTTGCTCTGAATCACAATGGCGTATGAAGATATTAGCTTGTTTGTCATGTGCAAATAAACTTCAAACTGCTTGCATTTGTTATTTCTGTTTTGGATTTCAGTATCATAGCTCTCTGCAATTGCAGTTATTTTACTGCATGACTGCTGTCCTTCCTAACTTTTCTTTACTTAGGAAGATGTTTTGAACAATTTCAAGTGAAAAGGAGGACTAACTAATAAAGTATAGAGAATGTCTTTGTTTGGCTTCTCAAGATATAATCTCTGTATAGATATAATCTCAAGATATAATCTCAAGATATAACCTGCTGTAAGAAAGTAAGCTTCAAATCCTGTAAGCTTCAAATGTTCATCCTTGTACAATTAATTTATTCCAACTATTTCTATTATTTAGCTCTAAACAGAAAGAAAGAGTGCAGTTTTTCTCTAGTGATCAGTATTCTGCTGGCTCAAATATGCCTGAGCAAATGAAAGATCAGCAAACAAAAGCAATTGTTAGAAACTGGAACTAACTGTGTAGTAAGGCTGCCATCTAGTGATGGGATCAAAAGAACTCTGTCTTCTAACAGAAACAGATTAATATTAAGATTTGTTAATACTGATGAATGGATAGAGGTAGAACGGATATAATCTCAAAGCAATTCATTTTGAATTTGATTCATGTTGCCTTGATTTGATTACAAAACTTTTTTTGCATACCACTTTATACCATTGTTACGGGGATGACATTCAACTCATCCTCTCCTTTCCTCCCTCAGACACTCACTTTTCTGCTCGGATCTCAGCAAGTCTGGCAGACATGTCATCATGGATGGCAGCTCATCATCTGAAACTTAATCCCACCAAAACTGAACTGCTGTTCAAATTCAAACCCCCAGGTGATTCATCCCCAACTCTCAGATCTCACCTTCAGTCACTGCACACAACCTTGGGGTAGCCATGAACCATGAACCGTGAATCGACTGACCTTTTCCTCTCACACTGCTAATCTAACACACTCATGCCAATTTCTCCTTTACAGCATCAGAAGGATTCGTCCATTTCTATCCACATTGGCCACTCAGGTGCAATTATTCAATCCCTTGACATTTCGAGACTGCGCTACTGCAACTCTCTCCTGGCAGGTCTGCCTCTGCGGGCCATTCAACCTCTGCAACTGATCAAGAATTCAGCTGCATGACTTGTTTTCAACCTTCCTAAGTTCTCCCATGCCACCCATTTGCTACACTCCCTCCACTGGCTTCCTGTAGCCGCCTGCATAAGATTTAAAACACTGATGCTTGCCTACAAAGCCAAAAATGAACCACTACCCACCAATCTTTTACCAGAAGCCAAAAAATGCAATTTCCACCTATTTTGGGGGTGTCCGTGTACAGCGCTGAATTTTATTTGTGAAGTCACATTCCACAGTGGTGGTTAGAATGTAGACACTCAGGGCTTTAAGGGGTATATGAAAGTAGACACTCTTTAAGCACTTTAAGAATTAACTGTTGTAATTTTATTGTGAAGGTGTATATGGTGTTTTACTACACCTTCAAAAAAGCTTTAGTTGTGCTGTCTGATTTATCTCTATACCATAGTATACATACCAAAGTTTCTATAGATAACATTGATAACATACTAGAAAAAGTCCCATAAAAGAAACCCTGTAGCTGGAAATACTCTCAGAACTGTTGTTATAGAAAATTAATCAACACCTTATGACCAGTCAGATTATTCATTTACATAATATGGTCTTGAACATTGATTTTAATGATATAAATCAATCATTATTTTCTTTTTTCTCCCAGCAATATTCTAGCACAATCGCATCTGTAAGCGATTAATAAGCTTTCTGATAGAGATACACGACTCCAGGTATGTATCCACACTCGTATACAGACACAGCCTTCTCCCACTTGTCCACCACACTGACAGCTACACGACTCCATTTCTTTTCTTCCTCCATCGCTTGAATCACACGCTCCAGCTCGGCTTTGTACTCGAGATTTTCAGCATTCCCTCTTGTAGTCATGCACACATAGCCACCTGTAGGAAAAAGCAATGTAGTTTAAAAAGAAACGCCAGATTTCACTTCTCATATGCACACATTTCATTACATGCCTGAAAATGAGAACATATAATGGATTTCGTGTGAACATGCATGGATTAGGTATTGATCAGGGTGTGCCTACCCGGCTTGGTGGCTTGCCAGAGCTCCTTGATGATCGCCACGGGCACATTCCCAATACTCAGAGCTCCCACAATTACTACAACATCATATGACTCTGAAATGATAAAAACAGTGATCTAAGCAAAACTAGTCCTATACAGCGCTGGGTAGCAATAGACTGCAAGTACTGCAAGTACCTATAGTCAGAATAGACTACATCTGAGAGAATGTCTAATCAGATTTTTTACTTTTAATGGATTCTTTGATTACATTTTTGACAGCAGTGAATCACAAATTACTAAGTGCATAACAACCATCATTACGACTGAGAAGATATCTCTGTTATTTATATATCTGAGACCAAAAATTGGATTGGTCTTAGAATGACTTTATGAGCTGACTAGTCTTTTTCTTGTGGGAGACCTTGTTATTCTAGTGAATAAATAATAACAGATGACAATAGCACTATTGACTCACAATATATCCAGAGGAAACCTGGTGACTGTGAAAAGGAGTGGACAGAGTACAGAGCCCTGACAAGACATCCAGACTATGTATGCTCCTTGTTTTAATTTTTGCATTTTACTGAAACTATACAAGATTATTATTCTATAGACACAGTATATGAAAGGACAGTGGTCATCTGCAAAGGATCCAAATGGAATGGGATTGAATGACACTTTCTTCTTAAGTAATCTAAAAAGATGTTATTAATTAAATCTCTAGGTATGTCATTTGTATCAGATTGTATTTCCCCAGAATTTCAAACTCAAAACCAAACTATGGCATGCACTACAGGAATTATAACCAAGTGAATTCTCAATCACTGCCTGAAGCCCTCTTTACCCAGTCACTGTTCTGAATGGCCTCCTCTAGGCAAAGTCACATTCTTTCCATGGCTTTGATCTGATAGCTCTTTGGTCTCCATTATGCTGTTTGTTTAGTTATGTTCTCTAACGAACTCTGGGGCCTTCCACAAAAAAGGTGTGTTTCTATTAAAATCACATGACACAGGTGGACTTCAGCTAATTATGTGTAATTATATCATGGCAACTGGTTTCACCAGAACTAATTTAAGTCTTTCACAACAATAGGGGTGAATACTTATGCAACCACAACATTTATGTTTTTTTAATTTGTAAATAATTTTGAAGACTATATTGATTTTTAATCCCACTTCAATACTATGAGCTATTTTGTGTACATTCATGAATCCCCAACTGAGTGCATTTCGGTTCCAGGTTGAAACACTACAAAATGTGCCAAAGTACAAGGGGGTGAATAATTATGCAAGGCACTGTATTTTCATTACATATGTTACGTTAGCCTGTAATGTTGGATGTGTAAATCATGTTCAGTATTTATGACATAATATCCTGTAGGTTAAGAGGGGATGATGACTGTCTTGTGTGAAACTGTCATCCACTATATTTGTTACGATGTGAAGTCACGTTTGTGCATTAGTCAGTTGGTATCACTGAACATAACTTGAACGTGTTTCATTCTGGGAATGTTGTAGTGTGGGCGGTCTGATTAATAATCCATGACCCAAAAAAAATCTGGAGTATCTCACATTTTCAATATTGGTTAGGATTGTGTATGAAAGGTTCATTACCATCTTGTACAGGCAAGGGATCCTCACACAGCATGCACTGCTTAAGATCCTGATAAAGGCCTGTTTTTGTGGCCAAATCCAACATTTTCTCGCTTCCATCCACCCCCACAAAGTTACAAAACCCCATTTTCTTCAGCTGCAGAAAGACAATAATTCACACTTGTGATGATATCACTTATGATATCTTAGATGTCCTATCAAGTAAATCATGTGAGTCAAAAGAAGATAGAAATAACATGATATTAAAACATGAAAACTGTTCTCCTACATGTCCACTGACTAGCCCTGTCCCACAGGCCACATCCAGAATAATGGCTCTCTCTTTCCCGCTGGTGAAGTAAGAGGCAATGCATTCTGCAGCTAAAAAAGGAGCACGGTAGTCCAATATTGCGGAATCCTTCAAAAACAATTTCAAACACATTGATTACATGGTGAATGAGGTTCAGTAAGGAGAGCAGCTGTAACAAAAAGCATCTAAAAGTGTGTGCTTTTGTATCAGTTACCTGTTCATAGGTCTCAGCCCAGGTGCTGTAGAACTCAACCTTCTCCTTGGGCCCTGTACTTTTATGGGCTGAAAGAACTATATTCTTCACATCTGCGAAGGTCCTGGTATCTGCCATTACTTATGGGAAACAAGAACAGAACTGATTTGTCACTATTCAGTATACTACAATATACGTAGATTTATTTTCAGATGCTCAGTCAGCTGCTTAAAAGAGCCCATGTTCGCTGAGTATTAAAAAAGTGTTTAAGAGTCAGATTATTTATTATGCTTTGGAATTGTTATTCATAATCACAAATTTTGCAATTATCACTAATCACTAATGAGTTCATTAAGGCCTTAACAAGTGAATTAAGCTCTGAGACTTTAAACAGAAGGGTGTCCAAACTTCAAACAATTATTACTGTATTTTTTTTTTTTTTTTTTAGGTTCATCAAATATAAGGTAGCTGTGCATTAACATTACATTTTTTTAAGTTTACTGCAGCAGTTTACTGTTTTACTGTGTTTACTTCTCTTCACTTGGAAAAACAACAAAATACGTCATTTGGTCAGGGTACCCTACGCTTGCATACAACTGCACAGTCATGTTGTGAACAATCTGCAAGACAAGGTAGTTCCTGTTATTACCTCCATTATAACAGCTATAAACTGTTGCTCCCTCAGCAGTCTGTCTCTTTTCTCTCTCTTACGGTGAAATAAATAGCACAATGCACAAAGTCCTCTGTCCTGAAGACTTTCCCCTGGCAGAAAACTGACTGTTAAAAAGCACTTACACTAGAGACTTCTTCCTTAAATGTTAAATAAACATCTCCTTACAGAAAAATTCACTACACCAACAGTAATACATCTTTGCTAAATAACAAAATATGTCTAGCGTTTATTGTTAGGCTTCAGTTATATGGAGTGTTTAGAACGAGCACATTAATATTAAGCTGTGAGTTGCTTCGTAGCTGGCACTATCCTCAGAGCTGTTGTTATAGAAAATTAATCAACAACTTCTGACCAATCATAATCGAGAATTCCTATAACAGCATGTCCCAAATGTTTTTCCCCCCTCTTGTACTAAAGCTATTTGCCAATTATTACATCTTTTATTAATCAAAGAATGGCATGGCATAGTTTTTAGCAGGTTATTGATACATTTAATGTTGCATATTATTAAAAATATGACTTTATCTGACAATAAAATATTGCACATCCACATTTTAAGACAGTGTAACTGGTTTGGGCTCTGTGGCTGAAATGTTCAGGTACAGCAAGTTGAATTCTTGGACTGTATTCATAAAATTAAATTGCTCTGCAATCATGAGAAGACCTGTGGAGATGTTAGAGAGTGAAAGAAGTCCATGGCTGCAGAAAGTTTGTGAACTCCTACAGGAGAGTGTAAGTTGTATTGAACTTTTTTTTGCTGTTCTCCTTCTCGCCTGTAGAGAGCTTCTGCATGCAAACTTGTGCCAACAATCTTCCTCTACTTAGCCAAATATTAAATCGCAGCAGCATGCGAAATAGCCATACAATACCTTTATATTTATCGATATGATCCCAGCTGACGTGGCAGATGGGTTCACTTGGCGTTAGTTTTATGCTGATTGAATGTAGCGCGAAAAGGCTAGTCAGCTAGTTGATTAGCTGCGGTGCAAGCTGCAACTTTCAGCCGCCTTGTTGTTCGCCTTTGTGGGGGGGAATCGGAAACTTTACTCCGGGGATTCGGCCTGGAACAATAACCGGAGGACTGAGGGAGTCAGGTAGTCGCTTTCTTTAATTTATCGTGCTATTTTCTTTCACAAAACTGCAAAAGAATACGGTGCCAAATGAATTAATTGATTTAAGCGTAACTAGCTTGTGAAATTCTGCTAAAATAACGAAGCTAAACAGTTAGCTCTGGGTATGGGGTCGTATTTGCTAACTAGCTAGACAGCACTTTTTAACTGCTGATTAAGATTTCTTATATTATGAGTTTTCTGTAAGTAAGGTTTACAATTTTCTGTTATACATATGGACAGCAAGACAGTAAAATAAACTTTAAAAAACAGCAACTGTCTGTCATTTTGTTAATTTATCATTGAACATTTATTATTATTATAGTTCACTTGCTTGCTACAGTTAGCTATTGTTTAACAGCGAAGTTAGTTTAATGGGTTTCATATGAGGCAAGGCAACATTAACTAACAAATTAGCAACATAACTAAATAGACTGCATGAGAAACTAGTGCATATGGCTGAGAGCCGTTATCAAAACCTTATATTATTACATATACACGTGTACTTATTATGTAAGTCATAGCACATACCTGCAGCTGCTCACACGTCATGTAGTTTTTTTATCACCTGATTTGCATTAAACACCATGGCTAGGTACACCCATGCTGTTTACACACATGCTGTTTACATACATACATACATACATACATACATACATACACACACACACACACACACACACACAGACAGACTAACCCTCATAAAATAGAAACCCTTATTCTTAACATGTCATTGTTATATATTGTGCATTGTTGACTATTTTTTCAATGCTCATTGATGTCTTTCTCCTTTAAGGCCATTAAAAGCTCAAAATGTCGATACTGGGTCTTAAAAAGAAACAACCCAAGACTTTTAAAGTCAAAGTCATCACCATGGATGCAGAGATGGAGTTCAGCTGTGAGGTAATTTAGATTGCATTTAGGGATGCAACAATCTTCCTTTATATATGTATGTATGTATATACACACACACACACACACACACACAATATGATTATCATAGCTTTGACTATTGACAATCGGGAGCTTATTACAAGTTTACATCGATCAGCCATACCATTAAAACCACTGACAGGTGAAGTTAATAACATTGATTATCTTGTTACAGTGGCACCTGTTAAGGGGTGGGATATACAGTTAGGTCCGGAAGTATTTGGACATTGACAGAGTTTTTGTGATTTTGCCTTTATACACCACCACAATGGATTTGAAATAAAACAATCAAGATATGATTGAAGTGTAGACCTTCAGCTTTATTTTAAGACAAATGAAGCACATAAATGGTCTGGACTTGATGTCAGGTATTGAGTTGGCATTTGGCAGCTGTTCGACTGGAGCTACCAATATGAAATCCAAGGAGATCTCAAATTTTTAAATCCATTGTGGTGGTGTATAATCACAAAAACTCTGTCATTGTGTAAATACTTTTGGACCTCACCGTATTAGGCAGCAAGTGAACAGTCAGTTCTCGAAGTTGATGTGTTTAAAGCAGGAAAAATGGGCAAGTGCAAGGATCTGAGTGACTTTGACGAGGGACAAATTGTGATGACTAGAAGACCGGGTCAGAGCATCTCCAAAACAGCAGGTCTTGTGGGGTATTCCCGGAATGCAGTGGTTAGTACCTACCAAAATCGGTCAAAGGAAGGACAACCGGTGAACTGGCGACAGGGTCATGGGCACCCAAGGCTCACTGGTGCATGTGGGGAGTGAAGGCTATTCCATCTGGTCTGATCCCACAGAAGAGCTACAGTAGCACAAATTGCTGAGAAAGTTAATGCTGGAGATGATAGAAAGGTGTCAGAACACACAGTGCATCCCAGCTTGCTGCATATGGGGCTGTATAGCCTCGGGCCGGTTAGAGTGCCCATGCTGTCCCCTGTCCACTGCCGAAAGTGCCTACAATGGGCACGTGAGCATCAGAACTGGACCATGGTGCAATGAAAGATGGTGACCTGGTCTGATGAATTACATTTTCTTTCCCATCATGTGGACAGCTGGGTGCGTGTGTGTCGCTTGCTTGGGGAAGAGATGGCACAAGGATGCACTATGGGAAGAAGGCAAGCCGGCGGAGGCAGTGTGATGCACTGGGTAATGTTCTGCTGGGAAATCTTGGGCCCTGGCATTCATGTGCATGTTACATTATGACGTACTACCTACCTAAACATTGTTGCAGTCCACGTACACCCCTTCATTGCAAAGGTATTCCCTAATGGCAGTGGCCTCTTTCAGCAGGATAATGAACCCTGCCACACTGCAGAAATTGTTCAGGGATGGTTTGAAGAACATGACAAAAAGATCAAGGTGTTGATTTGGCCTCCAGATTCCCCAGATCTCAATCCGATGGAGCATCTTTAGGACGTGCTGGACAAACAAGTCCGATCCATGGAGGCCCCACCTCGCAACTTACAGGACTTAAAGGATCTGCTGCTAACGTCTTGGTGCCAGATACCACAGCACACCTTCAGAGGTCTTGTGGAGTCCATGCCTCAGTGGGTCAAAGCTGTTTTGGCGGCACAAGGGGGACCTACACAATATTAGGCTGGTGGTTTTAATGTTATGGCTGATCGATGTAAGCACTTGTTATAGCGGTTGTAGCCATGCAAGTTACATTTGATCATTAGTAGCTCTTATGCCCATAACATATATGTAGGCTTTACTTGTGCCAGAAATTCAACAATTTACCTAAAACCCCTGTAACTCTCTGTTTCCTCACAAGAGCTTTCAAATGTTAATTCTTGTGCATTTTATTTTGTTTTTGGTGGCAGATTTCAAAAAGAACGGTTCCAGAAGTATCTTAATAATAATTATGAAGAAAAAAAAGCCGCAAGAACTCTTTTTCCACGAGACACGCACTACGTACAGATCAGATTTATATTACCATGGGGTTAGTTTTGTTGGTCATTTTGTAGAATGGTATAGGTAAAACACAGCGTGATCGGTCCACACGGAAACACTCGGTCCATAAAAATTACTGACGTAAGGGATTCAGACAGGACTAAAATTTCAGGATACTGCAGAAGTATTTATATTACCTCGCCTCTCCACATAAAACTAATCCAATGCAAATAGGGCTTAAGTCAGAGTTTTTAACATTTTCCTTTCAAATTTATCCAGTCTGTACGCAGGCACTTTCAAATGTCCCCAGTTCTGGAGAATGTTTTTAAAAATATGCAACAGTGTATTTTTGAAATGGATTTAATCCAAACCTCAGTCAACCCAACAAGTTTAGTAATAATGTTGGTGTGAACCAAATGTGTTCTGTGCATGAACATTTCAGAAATAAAAAGATCTATGGCTCCAATAAAGAGCCGAAATATTACTGTACATATTTATATAATGAATCTAATATTTAAATAATTGAATTGTGTTCATAAATCTGTGCTTAGGATGCATACCATCCCAATCTTTCCTTTAAAGAGGTTAAAAATATATTATATAATATTGTAATGTAATGTAATAGTATATTATAGAATATAATATTGGATTCCAGTAATGCTTGTGATGCTTGTTATTGTATTATTATCATTACTAGGTAAAATGGAAAGGGAAAGACTTGTTTGATCTGGTGTGCCGAACTATTGGACTGAGGGAAACTTGGTTCTTTGGCCTCCGGTACACTGTGAAAGACACATATGCTTGGCTTAAGCCTGATAAACGGGTAAGTGGAGTTATTTGGTTTCTCTGTTTAAATGATTTCACTCAGTTTAATTCCCCAGGCTTTTTTTCCACACACACATTCAGCATGAATTCTGTTGAAAGTTCTTAGTTTGGTGACAAAAAAGTTACATTTACACAACATTCCCCTCACTGTTTCTTACTACCCAGGTTTTGGATCAAGATGTACCAACGGACTCTCCTATAACATTTCACTTTCTTGCTAAATTCTTTCCTGAAAAAGTCGAGGATGAACTTGTTCAGGAAATCACACAGCACCTTTTCTTCTTACAAGTGAGTGAGAGTTTATCAGTTGTTATAATTCTGCTGTAGTTTTTAATGTTCAGATTATTGGTATAACTCTCACAATAATGTTCCACAATTTGCTATATCTTACCAAGGTAAAGAAACAAATACTAGATGAAGAGATATTTTGCTCTCCAGAGGCCTCGGTCCTTCTGGCGTCATATGCTGTTCAAGCCAAGGTCAGTTTTTATAATACGATGTTAAAAATAGTTCTACTATTATTTCCAGTTAATGTCATGCTACCAGTCTTGTAGTTCTACCAGCTTCATTGGTAGTGCTGATTTTTCGGAGAGGTTCATCAATGTGACCCGTTTAAAATTTTCCATGTATGTATTGTTGCAATCCGAACCAAATGTATCACATGCAAAGAGAAACATTCAGGGTCATCATCATCAGGGTTACCACAGAGAAAGAAGAGAAAATTATCTTTTTTTTCCACACCTGACCAATCCTGAATCTAATCTGAACCTTTGCAATGCTGTTATTCTTCTGTTTAACAGGTCGCTAAATCGATTGTCTACCTCCTGTGATTGGATTGAAATGTAACTTTTATTGGCATGCTAGAGCTTACGCTAGTCCAGTTTAAGTTCATTCGTAAAGTTTGTATTTAGTCTGGTCGAGGCATCAGTCAGATTACTAACAGATCTTCAGACTGAGTGTAAATGTTGCTACTGTGTGTTTACATTGCATTTTTTTAATGCAGTATGGGGATTATGACCCAAACTTCCACAAGCCAGGCTTCTTGGCCCAAGATGAACTCTTGCCTAAAAGGGTAAGTATTGACTTCCATCATTTAGAACCGATTTGCATAAGAAATGAATGAGCATTTGCTTTATGTCATTTTTATCAAATCAAATTTTGTGATCTTTAAGAAAGGAATTAAACAACAAAAATGCAAGATGTAATAGGAAAATACTCATTGCAAAAACACCCCAAAGTGTTTCATTCCTCTTACACCACAGCAGTATTGCCAGTGATGCATCATACTTTTTGTCTGTTTATAGATACATTTAGTGTTTTATGCTTTACTAGCTATAAACAGCAATGGAACTAGAGACTCCTGTCAAAATTTTTAAATAAATCTCATTAGAGAAAACATTGCCATATCACTGGATATAATGTATGCTTTTCTTTGTTAAATAACACATTTGATCTGTTCATTGTTAGACTTGGACTACACGGAGTGCCCATCATACAAGTCCCTCCGAATGAGCTGTTACTATAGAAATGATAACATGTTAGGAGTGTATTAATAGAAACCTGTGATTTGCTGCTGGAAATACTGTAAGAGCTGCTGTTATAAAAATGAATCAACACCTTCTGAGCAATCTGAGTGAAGAATTAAATAATAAACCCAATTTCAGTGTTTTTATGTATGTGACTCCGCAGGTCCTGATGCAGTATCAGATGACACCAGAGATGTGGGAAGAGAAAATCACAGCTTGGTATGCTGAGCACAGAAATATAGCAAGGTAAAACATAGTCCACATTTTGTAGATGTTTTTGCACATTTTCATTAAGCAGGAACGAATCATAATCATACAGCTATGTATCAGTGGTTTGGAAAAGTCATAAATATTCAGGAATAAGTTAAACGCACTCATTATATTTGATATCATGTTTCATTCATGATGATGAGAGAATGTAGTGTTTGGTTTTTTTACTTCCCTGTTTGGCTGAATCCCAGATATCCACTTACAATACGTAGGGCAGAATAATATAATAATAATGTTTAGCCTGAGCTTCTGGGAGTATATTTTTATACCCAGTACATCTGAAATAGAAAATTTTACAAAGCTGTACCTATTGAATATCATTACATTCACGTATTATTTGTAGTACTAATAACCGATAGTAAACCATAGTTTTCTGAATAATAAAATAATTAAAGAAGAAAAAAAAGGCAGGCCTTAATGGGCCTAATGAACTTTTGGCACTGAGCATGAAACCAAGAGAAGACTAAATAAACAGAAAGCAGATCTGTCTTATACTAATCATATATTCTTTCAGGGATGAGGCTGAGATGGAGTATCTGAAAATAGCACAGGATCTCGACATGTACGGCGTTAGCTATTTTTCAATCACAGTAAGTCATCATCTTATGTAATGTTTTGTAGATGTTTTGAATATATCTAGAATAAACAGAGTTAGAAAGGTAACTTGCTATGGCTTTTTCAGCAAAATAAGAGAGACAAGGAGCTCTTGCTTGGCGTCGATGCACAGGGACTTCATATCTACAGCCCCAATAGCAAACTGAATCCTCAGAAGTCCTTCCCGTGGAGTGGTATCCGTAACATCTCCTACAGTGAGAAAGAGGTATCGGATTGAACCGGTTCCACAAAAACATATCAAACTAAATGTCTACATGGTTTAGTGCTTTTATGCCAGAAAATAGCCGATTCAGCATTATAACTGAGTGAGTGACCTGGTGGAGCAGGAATGGCTTCAAACAGTACAGTGTCCTGATGTGTGTCCTTGTATTTCCCAATGTCACTCTAAAATCTTGTGTTTGTGTTATGCAAACAGTTTACTATTAAGCCATTGGACAAAAAGAAGGATGTCTTTAAATTCTATTCCTCACAACTCAGAGTGAATAAGTTGGTAAGTTATCTGTATAAATATTGCTTATCCCAATGTTTTAGTACATTTTACAATATATTAAACGCTATGTTTCCCATTTGCATTTCCAAGATCTTACAGCTGTGTATTGGGAACCATGACCTCTTCATGAGGCGGAGGAAGGTGGACTCCATTGAAGTGCAGCAGATGAAGGCTCAGGCCAAAGAAGAGAAGGCTAGGAAAAAGGTCTGCTTCTTGTATTTCCCTATAATGTTTTACAGTTTGTTTGTTTTTTTTATTACGCTGTGGTTAGTTGCCAAATCTCACCTTGTTTTCTGGTGTTGGGTTTGGTCAAGAAGCTTTTCATATTCATTTTCGTTGTGTGGGTTTCTTATTCGTTCTAGATGGAACGTCAGATTCTAGCGCGGGAGAAGCAGCTGAGGGAGGACGCAGAGCGAGCTAAAGAGGAGATGGAGCGCCGACTATTTCAGCTTCAGGACGAGGCTCGTATGGCTAATGAAGCTCTGGTGAGAAACTTGGCAACATGCAGAAAGTAACTCAATGTATTGTACTTAGATGAGTGCTAAAGAGTCCCTCCGTATACAGAGCTTTAAATAAATAGTAGGAAAAAAATCTATGTTTCTGTGTTTTGTATCTCATGGAATATAGTATTTTGTGCTGCTCTGGTCTACATACAGAGTCTCAGTGACATCGTATGTGCATGTTTGTCAGACTGTCTTATTTTCATCCCTCCACATAGCTGCGATCTGAGGAGACGGCTGACTTGCTGGCAGAGAAGGCCCAGATCGCTGAGGAGGAGGCAAAGCTGCTGGCTCACAAAGCAGCCGAAGCAGAGCAGGAGAGACAGCGGCTGGAGGTCACGGCCCTCAAAACCAAAGAGGAGCACAGGCTAATGGAGCAGAAGATGAGGGAGGCTGAGCAGCTAGCTGTAAAACTGGTGGAGCAGTCAGAGAGGAGGTCTACTTTCAGAGCTTTCTCTGCAGTTTAATTCAGTTTGTGTGCGATGGCGTACAGCAGAACGCCCAAGAGTGAGTCTGCCTTTCATTTGTGCTTTCCAGGTTAAAGGAGGCTGACCATCTAAAGCAGGATCTGAACGAGGCCAAAGATGCAGAGCGCAGAGCCAAGCAGAAGCTGCTAGAGATCACCAAAACAACATACCCAGTAAAACTGACCTTAGCCTTTGATTTCTTAGCAAATAAACTAAAAGATATCTGTTATTTCTAAATATGCAAAGTAAAATCTAGCGTCTAGCTGATAACAGTTGACTAATAAAATAGAAATACTTTTTTATTATAATAAAAATGCTTTATTCCTTCCATATCTGTTTCTGTTATTTGAAGCAATACTATCAATTTAACTAAAAAAATTATTTACTTTTACAGTCCAAAATTGGGCAGTCTGTATTATTATAGTCTGTATTGTTATCAGAATTTGTGCATTCATTCATTTATTCATTTTCCATCTGCCTAGTAGAGGTCAGGGTGTGTTATCAGAATTGTCAGTAAATTTCATTTCTGTCAGATCCTAATCCAATATAAGCTTTACTTTTTAGCAAATGCCCAAATACAGTGATTGAAATGAAAATGTTGCGTGTGCATTTTGCTGTTTTTCAGTTGATAGCTGCATATCCCAGTCCTCCACCCCCACCTGGCCCTGAGAGTACAGAGATGCAGCTGGGCGTGGCCGCCTCGTACCGACTAGACTTCAAAGACTCGGACATGAAGAGACTGTCAATGGAGATCGAACGTGAAAGGTACAAATGTGGTGTTGTAATGTCACAACATTTTAATGTTACACAGGAAACTATTTATTGACAATTTACTGCTCCTTCGTTTAGTACATGTACCTGCTTTTGGCACAAGCATTGTTATGAGATCGTGTGTGTGTGTGTGTGTGTGTGTGTGTGTGTGTGTGTGTGTGTGTGTGTGTGTGTGTGTGCACGCATGCCCACCAGGCTAGAGTACATGGAGAAGAGCAAGCACCTGCAGGATCAGCTTAAAGAGCTGAAGTCAGAGATCGAGTCTCTGAAGCTAGAGGAGCAGCAGCAGCAGGCAGGACTTTACAGCCTGAGGGGCTACGCTGAGCCACCCTACATCCCCCACAGCAACGTAAGACACACACAAGCCCACACCACAGCATCAACAAAGCGCACTCAGTGTAACCTCTTGTAAAATCAAGTGGGATTCTGTATAACTGGTGTCGGCAGATAATGGAGATTCAGTCAGTGGCAAGAGCTGCCTGCTCGTACAGTTCTTTAATTCTGCCTGACTCTGTTTTGAAGCATTGCACATCTTATATGTATAAATACTATCTAAAGCAGGGCTGTGCAAATGATAGCCCATGTGTGTGTAGTGCAGCAGGCCAGTGCAGTATAGTTAAAGCATTGAAGTGCATCTTGTTTAAAAACACACATGTCTGAAAGCCTTTCTTTTGATGTTTTGCAGAAATCAATAGGAAGTAGAGTTTATTTTGAAACATATAGCTCGGATATGATATCTGCTTGTCCTAGGCTAGCGATTTATCCATCCCGTAAAGTAATTGGCAGTTTATTGTATTCCTGTAACTATTTATTGACTGATTTAGTTGTAGATATTGTGTAGGCATAGTCACCTCCATAATTTGGCTTAGACCTTTTTGGCAGGATTAGAAGCAATGTTTTTTTTCACTTGGAAGTTTCCAAAGCCTTCCAAATTATCATCACAAAGTCAGTAATGCCAGATCTGGCAAAAAAAAGTAAAAATAGGCCACAATTATGTAGGTAACTGCACTATATGGCCAAACGTATGATGAGACCTGACCATCCATCATCCCCTGACATGAACTCGGTGTTCCAGCTCAACCCAAAAGCATTCAGTGCGGTTGGGGTCAGGGCTCTGTGCAGGCCACTCGAATTCTTCCACACTAACCTTGGTAGAAACCATGGCTTTATGGACCTCACGCAGGAGACCACACAACCTTTGGATCGTCATGCATATATTGAAAAGCTATGTTATTCATGATGAGCAACGGGACAGGTCATATTCTGGCTTGAGTTCAGACAGCAGATTTTTGATGAATGGGCTGGACACTACATTGAGCCACTGCGTATCACCAAGCGTGAGATTCGGCACTTTTCTTGGCAAAGTTTTCTGTTGGTTCAGAACTTCACTAGCTGCCCAAGTTCCTGCTTCTGATTTTTGTTGGCTAACATCTCTGACATTTTTTTTCCCTTTTTTTTTTTTTTCTTGTTTTTCAAGAGCAAGGTACCTCAGTCTTTCAGAGATGGGTATAGTTTTCATTTTGTTCCTTTATTGGTTGTGTGTATCCTCATAAAATCTAAAAAAAAAAAAGTCCACACATTGTGTTTTTTCCAATTCTCCTTTATTTGTTCACTGTTCCACTAATAACGGGGAAAAACGTTTAAAAAAAAAAAAAGAGTTTCAATAGACAGACAGCAGTTACAGGACCTTATCGTGTTGGGCTAGATTGTACCAGTAAGCTATTTTCACAGGGCAAGGTTTTGATGGCTTTGGTTGTTTTTAAGAAATAAGAGCGTACTCAGCTCGGGTCTTTAGAGCCAGTGACGTGGTTCTGACTGTTTGCTGGTGTTTTGCAGAGGAACTCGGCCTACATGACTCAGATGGCTTTCTACGAGGAGGTGTGAATAGACAGAAATCCGACAAGGAGGACGGAGGTGAAGAAATCATCACTACAGTGTGCGACACTCATCAGGGAATGTACAATATCAAGCACACACTCCTGCACAAAACACTTTGGGGAAAAAGTGCTTTTAAATCATTTTACTGACAGGTTTAGAATCACAAACTAAAAGTGCTATGCACAGAACAACACCGGTTTTACTGTAGTAGTTAATGGGATGTCCTTTCAAGCAATTATTTAATTTTTGCAATGCCAAATCCTTTTTTTTCCTTTTTGAAACAATGTCCTGAAATTAGTTTTTGTGGAGAAAAAAAACAAAAAAAAAAACAGAATTTTCTTTCCTTATATTTCACTAAGGTACAGTACACCTGTTAAATTCAAGTGTCTAATGTGTATAATGTGCAACTGCTTGTCACCATCAGCCTTTTCATTTAAAAAAACATTTAATTGGTGCCACATTTCTTACTGTATTTCAGCTGAAAAGAAGCTGACCTCTTGCACTATTGCCTTTTTAACGTGCATGCCTTAAGTCAGGTTTACGTAGTGTTTGGTAGCAACACGGGGGTAAATTGAGACGCATGTTTCCAGTATAACACTGCACAGCAAGTCTAACAGTCCTGATGCATTACGGTTCTGGCAGCTCGGTTTCCGCTTTACTGTTTACCTACTTCACTCAGAGGACAGAGATTTGGTCATACACTCAAGCTGCTGCTGCTGCAGTCCTATTTTTCAAATGTCCTCGAACTTCTGCTTTTATGGCTTTATTTTCACGTTGGTTGTTGCGGATAAGACTAATCTGACAGTACCAAGCCCTTATCTTATAGTCTAGAAAAGTTCTATAGACTATAAGTCATTTCTTTTTGCGCTCTAGTAGGTGCTGCAACTTGTACGGCGAAGCGAAGTGAAGCAGCTGTTCTGTAAGGAATAAAATAGAGCAGGGAGTGCTGTTATAGGAAAATATTCAATGAAGGAATGACTGTTCTTATACCACAGCAAATTTCCAATTTTAAAAATTACAATGCTTATTTCTTAATGAAAGACAAGTCAAGCTTTTTATCTGTTTATAGTAACTTAATTTTGTGGAACATCCGTGAAACAGGTTAGTTCCTGTGGTCAATTATAGCAACTATAAACAGTCTTTTCCACACCATTCTCTCCTTTTTGTAAGAAGACATGTTGCCATGTAACCAAGAAGGTGTAACGCTCAAGCTCCTCTGTTCTGAAGACACTCCCATGTCAGAAAACTTAAACTTCAGCTTTAGCTGACACTTACAGAGCACTGACCTTGGATTCTCCTTCCATGAACGTTAAATAAACATCTCCACACACAAACGTCACCATATCAACAAGTACACACGTTTTTCAGTCTGGTTATGTGATCTGCCATGTGATGTGTAAGTTGTTACTATAGAAACAAGACCATATTTATAAGAATGTTAGCGACTGAAATTCTTCAGGACTGACAGAGGGATTAACATGAGGACTGCAGCAAAGGCAATACTGAACTATAGAAACACTAACGAGACAAAAAGTAAACTACACTCTACTGTAAAGGCCAGCTTTACCTCTTTTTAGAGGCAGTGCCTCTAAAAGAGCATTAGGGTAACATGTTCAGATGTGCTTGTGGATGATTTAAATGAACCATTTCAATTTATAGTATTTAAATCACCTGCACCACTCCTTCATCTTAAAATGGATTCAATTCATCTTGGTTATCTTCATGAAGACGGAGAGTTTTGTGACAGAGCAAAACACTACCTTTTCTTTTCTTTTCTTCGCTATGTTTTTCCCCCATTGTTAATGATGCAAATATTCTTTCACATTTCTCGTGTTGTGCTGAAAAAGAAAACACAGGCCATTGTTAATTTCAAATTATTTATACGCAAACCCAATGTCATCATTTTCGTGTTTGCATTTTCTCCATTTCAGAATGTTGTTGGCTTATGCAAGTTGTTTTTTTTTCTTTTGCTTTGTTTTTTGGTGTTTCTTTGTGTCTTCCTGGTCAGTATGAAACTGCATGATTCTATGATTTGAATTTGGAATATCCAAATTCCCAGTCATTGATTATAGTGTCAGAAAATGTTTGGGCAATAAGCTTAATGATTTTCAAAGGATTCAGGCTGCTTTGGATTTGAAAATTGGACAATTCTCTATTAACACACTACCTTTGTAGCACATAATCCTAATGTTATAGTGCTTAGTGAGAAACATTCCTTTGCTCCTAATACATAACCATATGCACAGAAGGCAATTATTCATGTTTTAATGAAACCTGCCCATTTTTGCCCATGCATAAAATGCTAATTTATCATTATCCTTTTGTTAACTACAGCTCGTAAGTGCCTTATGTGTGTTGCGAAAGATTTTTTTTTTTAAACGTTTCAAAATGTTTGTACGAATTCAGTGCCACGTGAGAGTCTTTATTGAGTTGCAGTATTATAGCCTTTGTTTTGAATCTGCCACAGTTTACAATTTACATTTTGTTACAGTTTTAATTAGATGCTTTTATCCAAAGTGATTTACAAGTGAGGCAGAATTCAGTTGAAGGCTGCAGCTGGGCAGAGTCAAACAGCAGCAGTCTGGCAGTGCCTGGATTTCAACTTGCAACCTTCTGGTCGCCAGCACAAAGGCTTCGTCACTGAGCTGTTACACATACTGACACCTCTTATGTGTAGTGAATTGAAAACTAATTCACAAATAAAAAGATGACTTTTACAAGTACTTTGTGCATGCCTTTTAATGATGTGTGTTTATGTCATTCTCCATCCAACAGGTTCTCAACTCCATTCACAGGAACCAGAAGGTTCAAAACTCTTCCTTTCAACCAAGGTCTTGGTATCTGTGGACTATTTTTAATATAATCCAAAAAAAAAAAAAAAAAACGCCACCTGCGAACTTGCTTTTCCTACCCACAACCTTCTTCCAAATCTACCCATGAACCAGGAAACCCTTTGGCTGATTCCCAATAGTGTTTATTTTTTTAAACATTGAAGATACATTGAAAATTGTCAACGTATTCCCACATGGCAAATTTACCAATTTCTACATAAAAATTGCAGAATTAACCAATTAATTTCAGCACAGTATGCAGTGCTTTAATTTCCTCCTTAACTACAGCAGAACATCCCGGTTTAGTTTTTAGAGTACAATAATCAGTACACGCAGCATCACTGATGCAACACACCTCTGGCTGTCTCCACAAGCTGGCTGTGGCACACAATATTGAGTTGAACACTGAATATTTGTCGATGACACAGTTCAGGCCTGTGCTTCTTCCAACGTGGGAATCATTCTTCAATGAACAGCCGTGTTATAAAGGAAGTGCTTATTGGCTATTTTGTGTATTTACAGTAATTATAAAAGTAGTCCACTGAAAAATAAAAGAGGTGTGTATATGTAATGTGAGAAATCAGAACACATTTAAAAGCTATATTTATTGCAATAAAATATTTTAAAGCATCGTTTTAAAAGTCATTTAATTATCTCTTTAAAATCCTGGTTGTGACTACTTGCTCATAACTTGTAGTAAATTGTTGGTCATTCCAAAAAAGTGATCCAGTAGGATCATTAAAACAAGAATGAGAAATACGTCTTTAGCTGCTTTTTTAAAGTATTAAAAATGTACTGTACTTGCATTTTGTAGGTGCATACTTTGTTTTTTGATACACTGAGCAAGCCTGCAGTACTAGATCTTAGTGAAGGATCTGGAACATATGGGGACAGAAAATCCATAATGCATGATGGTGCTACTGCAAACTAATAGCAGGACTTTAAAATCTGTCCTAAAATAGAATGCGAGCCAGTGTAATATCACCAGGATTGGTGTAATACTGCATGTTCTCTTATTGTCTGTACCTGTAAGAATCTGAACCTACCAATTAGTCTCTTTGGTATATTCACACAAGAAGTGATTTATACTCCATATATACTCTATTTGGGACTGCAAATGTGTATACACATGAGATCCATCAGGTGTGTGAATCTTCAGCTTGGTAACCATGAGGTATTTTTTTCTGTTGTGTACACTAACAGCACATTAGATGTGAGGGCTAAAATCTATATAGCTCAACAATGAAACTGAATTATATCATCGATAGAACAAGAATATATGAATATAATGAATGATTTTGGGGAAACTATTACACACACACACACTTCAAGGCCCTCATGATTTCTATTTTTTATGCATTTTATATAAATCTGTAATGCTGGACTGGGTTCATGCCTTGTTTCTTCCAAATACCAAACACGGTATGCAGTAAAGTTGTAACCCTTTCAGTCAACCCAAAACCACTAAATGTACAGTTCTATCCTCTGTCATTTTTGTGTAATATTTGATTTGACTATATGTCTATATGTGTACATAGTCTGTCTAATTTTAAGACATTTTTGGAGAACTTGGATGATCTCCACCTTGTTCACATTCATTACACCCATGACGGTATTTCACACGCACTTCCTCATCACTGTTGACGTGTTACGGATGTGTCAGTGAACTAGGCAGAAAAATATCAGCCTAAACGTAAATATCAGCCTAAATCTTGGGGGTATTTTGCTCTGTGTAATCATGAGACACAACTTTCCTGGCATGAATCTACAGTCTGGGCTAGAGAGAAATCAGCCCCAGCCTCACTTCTTCATTCTGTGTATTTTTTCTGTTTGTTGTTAGTGTTGTTGCGCTTGGTTCCCCAAAAATTCCAAATAATCAGCCTTATGAAATGGATGCCAAAAATGAAACCTTATACTGATGTCTTTTAATCTTTGAAAGACAGGGGGGAGCTTAGCCCTGCTAGCTGTTATAATAATTCAATTGTTATTTACTTGACTTTAGTTATTTGACTAAAGATTGCTTTAAATATTGTACCTGGGAAACTCCAGCCTCCAGATTCAGCGCTGTCTTTAAGCTACATGCTGACAATTAAGCTCATAATATTTTGCATTTCAGAAGATTTAGTGGATTGGATTATAGTCGTGCATGTAAATTTGAATTTCAAAGTCCTTTTTGATGTTTCCTCAGTTATACGTGCTTGGGGATATCAGATAAATATGCAAATGCAACTTTAATATATCTACTATAATCAATTAAGGCCTGTACAACTGCTTAGTAGGTAAAACAGAATGTTTTTTCTTTTACTATTTTTATAGCCATCTGATGCAATACCTCAACCATGTGATAAATCAAAATGTTTGATTTTTTTATTATATGCTTATAATATTACATAAATTGAATCCTGGTGCCATGGTGACACAGTGAGTAGTGTTGCTGCCTCATATGCTGGATTGATGACTCTGAATTACTAAATTATGGGTCTCTATCCAATGTATATTTCTGTCTTGCACCCAGTGTTCCTGGGTTGGGCTCTGGACCTAATCGGTTCCCAGCTCAGCGAGGACTGCTCGTGCCTGTTCTTTGTCTTCCATATGCTTTGCTACAAGCATTTATTTTGATTCTTGTCCTGTCTCCCTCCTTATCCTGTCATTGCTTTGTTTTCTGTGCTTCACTGCGAAGTCTTAACATGTATTTATTGTCTCGTTAAGTCTTGTTCCGAGGTTTGTATATCATTGTTCTTTCTGGTTTTGATCCTCGTCTGTTTTATACATTTTATGGTTATGGATTATCCTAGATTGCTGCTGTCCGCCTGTGTGCTGAGCGCCACTATGGACTATGATGTTTGGAAACACCCTAATAAAGCACACTGAGTTTTTACACTTGCATCCTGCCTCATCAAAATGCATATTACACAGCCAGTTCACTAAAGATATAAGAAAGATGGACAAGAAGGAAATTCTCAACAGGGAGTTATAGTCTGGTAACATAGTGTCTCATGAGAGCTGAACAAAACTGTCAGTTATGTCTAATGGCAAAGATAAAGTGTCCTCCTCAGCTGCCCTGAGTTCTGCTGAGAACCAGTCATCACTGCTGATTGAGTAGTCTTGGAAATTTCTACATAGTCGACTACCTTCTGCCCCCACCTTATCAGGATGTGAATTTAACAACTGAAGATATATTTTATGTCATGAATCTTGGCTATGATGTGTTTAATACTAAGTCAGATTTTTATGTTTTGTTTTGTTTTGTTTTGTTTTTTTCATTTTTCTTTTAGACCAATTTCTTAAAATAATGCAACAAAACCTGCTGATGTGACCATTTTCTCATTAATTATTAAGGCAAATGAGTCACCCATGCTTTTTGCACGATCCTTTCTTCAGATAAAAGGCAAGTGTCTCCTTCTTCCTCATGCCTTGCCAGGCTAAAATTGTGTATGGATTTTTCTGTCCTAGTTTCTGAGCTGATGTGTCCTAAGGTCCCATGTCACATCTGTTGATTTTGTCTTTCCCTGCTGCAGTCTTACAGCCTCAGATCGACCCGTCTCACCAGGGAGTGTGAAGTGCTCACACGTCTTCTCTGGAAGCAGCTGGAGAGAGCAGGTCCTTAAGGATGCTGGGAATGTGAGACACATGACAGTTCTTTTCCTACTGAATGTACATGGATTGTTTGGTGTTTAATAAAGCAGTGGAGCTACATTATGGATTAGACACAGTGATATGCGTTCTCAGATGAGACTATCTGCAGATGTTTGCACTAGCAGGAACCTTAATGACATCGTAATTATCACCTCATTTAGCATCAAGTAATCAAGTAGAGAAAAGACGTTTAGCATTCCAGTAACTAAAACCTCTAACCAAGCTTATAAAAAATGGACAAACTTCTTAACTAATTCATCATAAAAATGAGGATAAAGTGACATGACCTCTGATATGGACAAAAATTTATTAATTGATGTCCATGATTCCTTCAGTTAATGGCTGATAAAGCTAATGAAAAAGCAGATAGCTTGGTGGTTGGAGAAATGAGATAATTAATGAAGGATTGTTGGTTTCTCTCTCAAGGTGAACCCAATTACTATGGAGTCAGAGGTCACGTCATTTTATCCTCATAAAATACTACTTATACAAACCTCCCGACCCTTTTGGGTAGTCTACAACGACGCCGACATAAGTCCTTCTATTTTTTTGATTAAAAAAAAACAAAAACAAACATAAACCCTACCGCCGGGAGACTGTGTGTTCAATGCTCAACAGTGCCACTGCCATCTATGGCCCGGGAGTCTAAAACTGGGCATGCTCTCTGGGTGGGAGGGATGGCATACATCATATCCTGTCAATCACAGTATCACTAGCCAATTGTGGATATCTGTGAGCTCAAGTATGAAGAAAAAGGCAGATACCACTTTCCTCCCTGTGTGTTAACCATGACGGGACACTGAATCGTACTAGTCGTCAAGTTTTTCTATGCCAACCGAAGTGCAAAAGAGTCTCCTTCGTGATATGATGGGGAGAGCTGGCTCATGGGTGGAAAGTGGCGTCTAAACAAATTGGGGAGAAAATGGAAAAAACAGTCAGTCTGCTTAGAGATATCTAAACCTTTGCTAGCTAAGTGTGATTTCCTCAGACAGTCACAGTCAGAATGTCACACTTTAATCAAGTTTTCCGATAGATACACACCATAGTAAAAAAAAAAATAATAAAAATCATAATGAACTCAGATTGTAATCAGATACCATGTGTTGAAATGCCCAAAAGAATTTTAAGTAGGTAGCCAGACTTTAAAATGATTTAAATTTACTTGTGAATGTGATAAATGAAAAAAAAGAAAGAAACACAGAAAGCCCACAGTAGTTTTATAAAATATACAGTATATTAGATAGTGTAAGATGTTCACCATGTGAAACGTCACCACACACTTTTATTTGTGTTCAAACTTAAGATTTCATTAAAACCGTCAAATTTTTGGTTAAAGAAACCCTGTAAGAAAATGTAAGACAAAAGCTGCATCTGGCGTATCATTCTGCAATTAACATTTCTCTACTGTAACTTGTGATGTACGGTTGCTCTGTGTGATTAGATGTTTTTGCCTTTTTTTTTCTGGCCGGTTATATGTATAACCTGTTCTTTTGTGTAGAAAAGGCTACTCAATAAAGAAATGACTCGTCCCCAATACACTGTCTTCCGAAAGCTATTAGATGGATTGATGGAGTTTCTTACTAACTTGTAAATGTATGCCCTTTTGCTCTTACAAGCTTGATGAGCCATTAATAAACACCATCCTGAAATCCTCATTAGCACTGGTTCTGCTTCATTGCTAATCATTTTCAATGAAATCTCCTCCTACTTCTTTCTGTGTTTCCACTACAGTCACCAGAGACACCGAGTCTGTAAAGAATCATGGATTTAATTAAAATAAAAACAAATTTAAGGAAAAAGGAAGAAACAGTACGATGGCCTTAATGTTGTTTCTAAGGGATAAACATATCGTTCTTTCTGCTAGGCACCTTTGTCTTTAAAATAAACACTGCTCCAGAGATACAGAAGAAAAATAAATGCTGTTAGATAGAGACCTTGTGAGCTGCAGTACTTCAAATGGTGTCAGTGCCGGGAAACAAGATGTTCTGCCAAATTTCGATGCCATTAAAAGCAAATTAGGAGAGCAATAAAGTGTGCATATACAGTAAATTCATCTGCTTTTAAGCAAAAGTTAAATTCATGTTGACTTCTCAGTATAATGGAAGCTGTTCAGTGTTCTCCAGTTTTCTCCTAAACTCACATGTAAAGTATACACCATCATAATATATTCCCTACTGTTATTATATGCCACTTGCATGAACATTAAATCCAAGGACTTGTTCTACAAACATGTATGCAACCATGTGAAATATAATTGGAGCTTGTAATCAGTTCAGGTATGGCTTAGTTATCTGTCATGATTAGCATAACATCTGTCAGAGCTGACTGTTTCTGTTAATTAGCAGTCATTAGTTTTTTCCTGCCTTGCTTGCAAATGTGTCCTGAGGCAGATAGGAGGACAGTCAGTGTGACTGGAGAAAGCATTTGTGTTGGTTTGTCCTGTGGAGTAAAGTACATCTGCGTTAAGATCAGCAGTGGCTTGTGACCATAGATTCTGGTCTGGGCAGGACTACATTAATAATGTCATAGCCTAAAACAAATTAAGTTGAGGGCTTATCGCACTTGATTTATGGTATAGGCTACTATCTAGTGAATTTTTTTGAGTAACCCAGTAATAAGCAGTTGAGAGTCGATGACATACAGTTATCTGGCATACAGTCTGGCAGCTTGTTTCCCATCGCAGTGTTTGAGGCGAACACAGACGAGCCAATATCATTGACAGGTTGACAGGTTTCAGCAAAATTTCCAGCATACCTACATCTAAAAACCACACAAAAGACCTAGGCTAAAACAGTTGGACATTGGAAAAGGAAGATACTCCCCCCCCCTTTTTTTCACCTTTTGTGTGAGAAGCAAGGTCACTGTGGTGCACATGTATTTCTGATGTACGTACATTATCCAATCCATAATCCCCCTTTCCCTCTCCCAGTCTTTATAATATATAGTATCTTACAATAGAAATGGTTCTGTACATCATAGTATATTATTTAGACTAGGAGAGGGAAAAGGAGATTATGGATTAAATAATGTATGTACATCAGAACTGGCACTTTGCTATAATTTACATTTAATTCCTTTTATTAACTATAAAACAAGATCATACCAGCAACAGAATATCTTTAAACTAGGCAAGTTTGAGCGATTCCAGCAACCTTGTCATCATAACCGCTCATCCTTCACTGAAAATGTTCATAGAGAGCGAGCATGGGGCAGCATGGTTCCTTCTCTAATGGGCCTCTATTAGCGCTCATTCATTTTGACCAATAGATCCAATAATAAGTCTATCGAGCTAAATAGGCCAGTGAGCAGACTGCCTGATGATTGCACAACATCTAGAAAGGTGACCAAATCAATGGAGCGTTGGTTCATATCTGTGAAATAGCAAAATTTTTTTAAAAAATTGTTTGTCACTCTAAAGAGGTAATGAGTATTTCAACAGAATTGAAAATGTATGGACTTTAAAAGGATTAACATTTGTTGAACAGCTGATCTACATGGTGAGGCTCTCGACCTGCCACTATAGATAAGCCACCATGAGTTCAAATTTAATAAAACAAAATAGAATTTTTAAGAATGTTATCTTAGCACAGATTCTTGGATAACCACACATAATCTGGCTAAAATTTCTTATAATTTATTAACTGAAGAAATCTTAGGCAATATGTTTTTCTAACCAGAAGCCATTGTACTTTAACCACTTTTGCTATTTTGATAAATTTCCTGGCACAGCAGGACAAATCCTGTTCCATCAGTGTCACCATCTGGTTTATGATTGTACCCCTGCATGATTGCCTCACTTACAATTTTTTAAAAAAAAATCTTGTTTCTCTGTGCTGGTGAGAGACACATGGACATCAGTGTGTGTCTATGTGTCGAAATCTAGCCCCATATGGATAATAGTAAAATCAAAATATCTTTGGCTTGACCAATCACAGTTTTGCTTACTTGCTTTAGAAATGTATCATTATAACAACCAGCCAGTGGTAAATATTATCTTAGCTCTTAGCTGAGAGCCGATAGATGTTGCTGAATATAGAAACCGTTTGTCTTAAAGCCAGTTCTCTCTGGGTCACTCCGGTCCAAACTCTTTCACTTTGAGCCTCCTTAATTTTCTCCCTGCACAAATTTGGAGCTGAATAATTTAAGCTTTTTGTATCCCAACCTGACTAAATGATTAATGAATCTTGAATACATTTGAGTTTATAAGCTCAAATATTTGTGATTCATTTGTCTTTGAAAATGTCCTTGACACTGATGTCTGAGTGGATTTAATAAGTTTTGTGGAGGTTACTGTCCAATTTAAAACACAAAAGAGTTCAATTTTGGCTACATATCACATCATGGTGATGTGTTCAGTGTGGTTCTACATTAGAAGTTCCACTTTGCTATAAAACCCTTTATGTATTTTACAGTGACCCGTATCATGCGAAATGTCTGTCACATGAAGGCATATGAGAGTCTATGGTGAGTTGTTCTACATTTGATGAAATCAGGCGAGGCAGGTCTGGGTCACTCAGTTCTAGACAGGTTCGCTTTGGGTCTCCTCAATCTTTTGTCAGTTTCCTGTCCTCTGGGATTTTATTTAGGAATTATTCATGTTTTCTTTATTTTTGTGAGCCTGACTGACTCACTAATCTTTGGCTCTGAATAGTCTGAGTCTTGGGGCATAAACGCACTATAAAATTTGCATTTGAATCCAGTACGTCAGAGAAAAAGGCAAAATTGCTGTGTGCTTCATGGGGTGAAGTTTGCATCCTCCTAAAATGCTCCAGGTCAGACCTGGATATCATTTCCTTGTCATTTTGGATTTTGTCACTTGTTTTCTGTACAGATTTCATGTAAATTTAGAAATGTGCATAGAGATTAAATAGTCTTATCAAAATGCTTGAAGTTCATATGCCACTCTCTTAATATTCCATAAACAGTCAGTAACATAATGTAGTAACCCTGTTGTGGCCAGTGTTAATTTTGTCAACGAAAACTTAAACGAAAACTTTTCGTTGACGACCCTTTTTTCCGTGACTAATTTGTGA
>CM074959.1:6668946-6689702 GCA_037577455.1 Pangasius macronema | reverse complement strand
CAAAACTGAAAGACTAAAATGTGACTTTAACTAAATCCAGCCTTTGGTGAGTGACTAAAACTAAAATGAAATTAAAAGTTCTTGTTAAAATTAACACTGGTTGTGGCCAGGACTACTGCATGACTGAACTATTTTGGTACTGCTGCCTTAGTTTTAGAAATCACTGCTCTATTAGCAAATACTGGCATGGAGGCCATGGTCATACATAATAACCAAATAATAAGCCAGTTAGGTTGCTCATTACTGGCTACTGCACTGGCAACAAACAAAGCAATATAATAAATGGACTGACCATTAGCAACTTCTAAATCATCTGATAAAATTAGATGTATGCTAATGCATATAATTCACATTTCCCAGACCTCTCTACAAAATCAGAATAACCATTGATTACCATTCAAATTCCATGATATTTATATAATAATTAAATTCATAATAATATAATGGGAAGTCTCAATTGAATATAAAGTTGTAATTCAGTGATTCATCTTCAGTAACCAATTCATCCTGATCAGGGTCTATCCAAAGCCTATCCCAGGAACATTGGTGCAAGTCACATGCTGCTAATCCACATGCCTGCACATGTGAACAGTGGGAGGAAATCAGAGAACCTGAAGGAAACCATATGCGAAACTGCACGTAGGCAGTAATCTAAGATCGGGATCGAACCACAGACTCTGGAGCTGTGAGGCAGCAATGTTACGCACTGCACCATGCCACTGTTAGGTATAAAAGAGTACTATATTGCAATCATGATGTGGAGTTATTTGGCTTTCACTGTCTCCTTCTAAAAGGCAGAATTCTCCCGAGTGGTGCAAAAGCGTTCAAATTGTTGAGCTCGAATCCCAATGATGCCACGGTCCATGAGAGTGTAACTGTAAGGGAGGGATGGGATGATTTTACTCTCTCCTCTGTCAGTCAGAGCAGACAGTCACAGGATTCCATGTGCTCATTTATGTGGAAGAAAGTAGATAGTGCTTTCTGCCAATTCTACAGCTGCCATGTGATGCAGCAGAAGCAACACTTATGTAGTATTGAAGTAGTTCACTTCAGGTGTCTTGGATGAAGCAGATGCTAGCCTTTACCCTCCGTGGTTGGAATTGTCATGTGACAGAGAAGAGCTAATTAGTAGGTGGGAACTGGAAAATGACTAGATTGGGAGAAGATTGGGTAAAATTTAAAAATGGAGTAACTTTACCTGTTGTGCCCTTAAGCACACATCCACAGTTCCGAGTAAACAATTAGCCACACATAGGCCATAGTGTTAGTGTGCCGCCTGCACCATGGTATCTGCACCCCCAACCAGGCCTACCAGGTTTATGTTAGTTAATGTTCTGCATTTACTATTGATTGAAAATCATGAGAAGCTGGCATTGTTGGGCCCTAAAACTTCATCTTCTTAGGTCAATTGTAAGTTGCTTTGGATAAACACAGATAATTTACATTTTGTAACTATCTCAGGGTGGCAAGCAAAATAATAAAATAGAGTCGAGTAGAAGAGCACATCACTTAGAGAAATCTGGCTCTGTAGATGGACTAATCCCTCAGCTCAGCTGGGGCTTAGATATGTTTAGTTAGTGTATTACAGATACTTTCTTTATTACATTATGAGTACTGTATAAAGACAGTTGCTTACTGACACACTGCAGGGAAGGGACAAATGTAGCTCTGTTCCTGTTTAGATATTTCTTTTTTTGAAAGAGGTATACAGATCTAAATTGTGTCTTGCAGACTAAAAAGAGAAATCATTTCATGGTAGTGTGATTCACCATACAGATTACAAAAGTTTCAGTTGGTTGTATTTAGTTCTCTGTGTGAAGATGTAGTATATGAATGGAATCCGGGGTTAAGAGGTCTTCCCTGCTGGCAATAGACACTAGCCTCTAGCAGCAGGACGACATTCATCATGCTCAAGCCAGCTGTCAGAGAGAAGATTCACCTCTGGATCTCAGCAAGGGATGGAGGAACAGATGCTCTGTCTTCCAATATCTGTACTTATGAGAAGAGGAAGTTGGTCAATGGATCCATCAGTTTGCTTGTCAGTGTCTAAAATAAGGCATATGGTCACGATCGATGTTGTATGTCATGACACGTTTTCAGAATCCGTGTACGTATTTTTACGACATCTCGTTCTTAAGTCAAATTTTTGTAGCTATGTAAAACTATAAAATCTCTTATACAGCTTGAAACCATCATGATCTAAAATATAAATGATTCATGAACATTGTGATGTTATTGATGAAAATTGTGACAATGATAATTGAGACTGATACTAAATTTGCACTTGTGTCTACTTGGGAAAAATGCAAGCTAGTTTAGTAGCAGTTAGCTAACCATCTAGCCAGTTATTTGCTAATGTTACCTATGGTTAAAATGGTGCAGTTTTTTACAGTAGCAGTGAGCAATTTTAGTGCAGGCAGGTCGAAAAATAAAATTGCTGTAGTGATCCAAAAGTCCCCAAAGTTGGTGAACAAATATCTCCTATTTGATATCTGATTCTGCTAGAGTGTATTGTTTTCCCCCAAAGTGGCATAACACACCATAGCTAATAGCATACACTAGCCAGGGTAATGAGGGTGATTTTTGTCAAAAACATTAAAAACTCTTTATTACACAAAAAAGATTATATTTAATATTTTGAATTTGCACATACTTTAAAATAAGGCGCCGTGTAACTCCCTGTGTAATATAGCAGAAGTATTATGGCATTGCAAATGGTGAGTCAGCTATAAAGTGGCCACTCCATGTATATTTCTGTGTGCACACCATCGATTGAAACTTTCTCAGACACAAATATCTGCATACGTAAAGTAACTTGTCACAAGGATTTGTATCAGAACTGCTCAGTTTGCTTGAGGTTACAGGAAATAAAGGATTTTCCAGTAGTACTTACATGAAACACTTTATAAATCATGTTCCTTAATTAATAAATCCTTTAAATTGAATTAATTTTAGTAGGCAGTCTGGATCAATTGTAAATAAATTGTTACTGCAGCAGTTTGCAGCCTTATTTTAAGAAACAAACGTGTTTTGTGTGACTGTAAATAGCTGAAGCTGTAAGGAAACATTTATTAATCATCTATGGAAGAATTCTCTAGCATTAGTTCCTTGTAACTATCAGTAAGTTTTCCACCATGGGAACATCTTGTAACGTGACAAGTTGCAATCTTTTTGTCTTTTTAAGCAAGCAAGAGAATAAAGACATGCTAGCAAAGGAATGTCTGTTTACAGCTGCTATAACATAAGTGATAACAGGAAATAACTTGTTTTGCAGACGTTCCACAACATTAATTGTAACTATACTGGCATAAAAATTATGAAATGTTGTTCTTTAATTTAAAAATGTAATCATTGGCAAATTGCTATGGTGTAAGAGGAAGAACATTCCTCATGACATTCTTTTATTGGAAAATAATCAATTTTAGGGTGGTATCAATCAACCATTATTGATTATTTTCAGCATGCCCTGTCAGGTTGTATTCATTACTTATTATTCCTTTATTTATTCTTTTGATTTAATGCTGACCAGATCACATTTTAGGAGCCAGTTATGTAGACATCTAAAAAAAATTTTCCAAAAGATAGTTGACTTGTTTCAGTAATATATTATAAACTAAAAATGGTGGTTCCACGGAGGATGCGGAAAATTGTATTGTTCAAGAGATTTCTGTGCTGTCATGCTGGAGCAGATGGAGGTGATTAGTAGCTGATATGAAGCACCTCAAATAGTATGATTTGCTGAAGCAATTACCCACCCAGCAGGCCCATTAATCTCTCTAGCAGCATTTGATTACGATATGATTCAAATGCCTGCAAAACACACATTACTCTACAGTATCACAGGGGATTGTTCTGAATGAAAAATCATCAGATCAGTTTCCCGCAGCAGCTGAGTCAGTCAGCTTGCTAATATGTGGCACAATTGCTGAGTGACGCTGAGACTATTGAGGCTTTAGTGGACTTTAATTAGTGAAAGTACAGGAGTAAAGACCCTGGCTCACTGGCAGCCTGGGAAAGTTTTCTTCTGAATGTGACTCTTCCCCAGGTTATTAAGAGTGATTAAGTTCACCTGCTTTTAAGTCACCACTTGCATTGGTGAGTGCTTGAGTCATCTTGGTTTGACATTGCTTATGTTTAAATGCCTATGTTTCAGTGGTTGAATGTGTAGACAGCTTTTATTCACCCTGAAAAGCTGCCTTGCCTCAAAACGAGAAACAACAGTTGAACGTGTGGAGTAAAAGTGAGGACGTCACCAGGAGACAGAAGAAGTCGTATAGAGACAGTCAACACTCATTCATCTTCAATAACCACTTTATCCTGGGCAGGTTCATGGTGGATCTTGTACCTATCCTAGAAGCACTGCGAGTCTGTACTAGGAATACTGGAGCCTATACTAAGAACGCTGGAGCCTATACTAGGAATGCTGGACCCTATATTAGGAACACTAGAGCCTCTGCTGGGAACACCCTGGATGATTTGACTACTTTCAAAACTGTTGGTACCCATAATTGATGATTATCTCTCTGTAATGCCTAACAAGATTGGAGACACCTGTAGACATATCTTCAACCATTCTCCTGGCAAAACATTTCAAGATGATTTATAGTCTCAAGTTTGTGCTATGTAGCTGCTGCCTGATAGTTAATCTGGACCTAAGTAAAGTGTAAAAATTCTGAAACTGTGAATTTTCTTTGGGCCTCCCCACCGTCCTTATTATACATTTTAAGAGAAAATCATATTATTTGACAAAATTTAAATGAATATTCTCATGAGAATGACCATTCTTAGAGAAAAGGTTAGTAGTTTCTCAAACTGTTTCAGCAGAAATTCTGAATAATTGTGTGTAAAGTTCATTTTATACATTATTTTTTCCCCAATTATTTTTTTATTATCTTTTTTGCCCATTTTCATGAACAGTGTCAATAATTACAAAGTACTCCAATATTGCAGATTTATATTCAGTATAGCTTTCAGCAGATTAAATATATGGAGATGATTTTCATTTACATAAAGTCCTAATAAGCTAAAATGACCTTGTGTCTGACCTAGCTCCTGCTGTTTTTCGTCACTTTTTCCCACCATCCTTTTCCCACTCATTCTTTTATCATCTTTTATAAATTGTATTCTAGCTCAATATTCTGAGTGTCCTCTGTGCCCATATGTTTTTGCTCTATACATGTAAATCCTCATAGCTTAGCCTAACATCTTGGCTGCTTTTCATGTCCGCTCTCATTGTCCATATGGTGGAAATCCATCAGAGGGCAGCCTGGGCGTCTGCATGAGCAGAGAGCAGCTCTTTCGTTCCTGTGTATGTGGACATACACACACTCACACTGCTGTCCTGCAGGGGCCAAATGAAAGGGCATCTTGCTCTATTATTCTCTCTCTCCACACAGACACACATGATATATCCACAGACACCCCATTCCTCACTGCAGGGCATCTGTGGTTAGAGCTGCACTCTGAGGTGGCCCTTTATACCTGTGGCCTATTTCCAGGCAGCCCACGTGGGCAGCAGGCAGCAGCAGTCTGATTAAGCCGGGAGTCTGGAGACACAGAGGTTCCTAAAAGCCTCGAGGAAGCTCACTGTTTTTGTTAAGGTGGTTTCAAGTGGAGTAACGTTAATCACTTGTACCGACGGTCGGTACACACACACACACACACACACACACACTGTGTGTGTGTGTGTAAATCAGAACCTTCAACCTTCTGGGGTACTGAACAAAATTCTTTCCGGTAATCCCTTTACACCATATACAGAGCATCTATCTCCAACCACAATAACATATGTGCTCCATTATCAGAGTCAACAACTTATTAGAGTTGTTTGCTTGTGAACACTTAAAACTACAGTATTCTGTATGGAGCAAGTTATATTGCTAAAGTTCGGAAACTACTACTGAAAGGTCATGATACTCACTGATTTGAAACATATAGTGAAATTTATTAGAACTGAAAACATAGGCAAACTCACCTTGTTTCGCTACTACATCCCTGTAGCTATAGTTTGTTTAGCAAGCTAGCTATCATGGCTGACATAGCTGACTAGCGAGCTAACATCTTCTTTGTTTGGTAGCTAGCAACTTTTGAGTAGTCAGGACAGACAGATAGACAGATAGAAGGACAGACAGGTAGATACATACAGCGAATGTTAATTTATGCATATAATGTCTTTTGACTTTGCACTTACAAATATAAACACAAAAGTAAGTATTTTTTAAGGCCTTCTTGAGTTATTTCGGCTGTATGTTTTGGAGTCATTGTCTTGTTGAAATTTTCGTCTTCTCCACAGATTCGCTTTCTTGGTCGAAGAGATTAAATTCTCTTCTAATCTGTCCCAGCACATCAGAGGTAAGTACAAAGGAAGCTACTACTTATTACGGGGTCATGTCAAAATCTCTTCGTCGGGATATAGTACTTCGTCGCCTATATCATACTCCCACCTCTGTACTTCACTGTGGTTATGGTCTTCTTGGGATCATATCTTCTTTCTCCAAGCAGGAGGAGCTGAATTATTTCCAAAGAGTTCTATTTTTGACCAGATTGTATTATTTCAAAAGACTTCTGATTCATCTAAGTGCTTTTAGATGCACATCGCTGTGCTACTTTTTTTTCAGAGGAGTTTTGCTTGTGGTGTAGGAACGGAGATGATTTCAGTGCAGTTCATTGCTTTTTTTTTCTGTGTAACTGTTGTTCCTGCTGCTTTCAGGTCATCCTGCAAGTCATTTCGAGTGACTGCTCTTCTGTTACCTTCCTTATTATTATCAAGTGCACATAATGAGTGAAACGAAACAATGACAAGGCAGTTGCAGAGACAGGACACAAAACAAACCTGAGCCCATGCCGCTCGTTGCCATGGCAACCACAATGTGAGGAGAAACTGTTACAGTTGTGTAGAATTCATAATGAATATTCTGTCCAAGTATATCAGCACCAAATGTAACCAATACAGATTACTTTTGCCTGTGAATTTACAGTCTTAATAATAATGATTCTGATTTGGAATATTGTTTTTTCAGTCACAGTTTTCTGTGAGAAATGTTAGGTGAAGTTTTTCAGTGAAGTGAATCGATGGGAACGTTCACAGAAGCAGATTGGAGTAACCGATCATCTGCCTAGTTGTCATGTAAAAGGTAAGTGCCCCATTCATATTAAGCCTGCCCTTGATTCCACAGCACAACTAATGCTATAATGAATCAAATACCACCCTCTCTCTCTCTCTCTCTCTCTCTCTCTCTCTCTCTCTCTTTCTCACGCTCTCTGGTATTAATTCTATCCTGTCTTTGTTCCCTGATTATACTCCCTGATCATCCTTCCCTATTTTCCCCTTTCTCATTTTCAGACCCTACCTCATTTCTCCATTTCATTATTCCCTATTTCTTCTTCCTTGTTATTTTGCCATTTATACTTTAATATCTGAAATAATACCTCTCTCTCTCCTCCTTTGTGCTCCTCCTATGTTCATTTTTTTTATTCCATTGAATGCTATTAGAGTTATATAAATAAGCTGAATTTCATCTCCTCTCTGTTCTTCCTCTAAACAACATGAAAGAAAAGATGGATAGATAAAACATCTGTTTGAAGCCCCTGGCTTAACTGTTGCCATTGATCACAGCATAAATTTGACATTTACTTTACATGTAGTCAATATTTTCTCCAGCCTGATTTATTTAATCTAACGGGGCTTTTTTTTCCCACTGCGAAGTTCACACTTATAGAGCTGATGGCTGTGAGATCTTATTCTAATAATTGGAGTGAAAGGGACTTGAGCAGCTGTGTTCGCTCTTTTTCCCAACGGAACGAATCCTGGCACTTTGGGGATTTTCCTGGAACACAAACCACACTGTGCACCTTTATTCTCAAAAGAGTCTCTCTAAAGACTGTAGTTAAAAATAGAGCACTGACTCAGACTGCTGCATGCACAGTTTATGACAGATAACCAGATTTTGGGAAGACGTTAAACTGCCAAAAATTATAATAGATTCAGGGTTTCAGATTTACAATAGCAGGGAAGTTTGTGCCTTTCAGTAGACTCTTTACTTAACCAGACCATTAATTATTTACCAATAGCTGAAAATATACATGTTGCACAGTAAGGATTATGTTAATATGGTGCTTGGTCATCAGAAAACTGTAGGATGGTGCATATAAGAACAGTAACCAGAATTGTTTCACAGAAGAGTTTTACAACAAACAGTATACAGTAGGTTCAATTCCCAGATGGAGCTATTATAATAATGAAGCCCAAGCATAGAGCAGACCAAATGAGAGTTAAAGATGGATGTGAAGACCTGAAGAGTAGCCTCAATCCTGGGATTTGAAATCACAAACTTCTGGTTTTGCACTGGAGGAAAAATAGCTATTAGATGTTTATTCATTTATTCATCCTAAATCATTCTCAGGGTTGCAGTAGATCCTTGAAATGAAGAGGAAGAATGATGCTAGGGCCTAGGAGGCATGAATATTTTGACATGAACCGTAAAATAGTACAAGACCCTAACGATGTTGGATTAACAATTGGAAATCTCACGTGTGTGGCACACACTCACACACTCACTCACTCATTCACTCACTTACTCAGAGACATATTAGATACATAATTTTACACTCGAATACATATTAGAGTCCATAATTCATACTCTATCAGACAGAGATAACATACAGTGAAGGGAAATAAGTATTCAGACACTTGTTTTGGTTATTTATATACGCCCAATGCATATATTCACAAATGTACACACATCATGTCTTTTAACTTTGTTCTCAGTAATATGAAAAAGGATGCATTCATAAACATAAACAAAGATAAATTTTAAAAAAATATATTAATAAATTTATAGGGAAAAAAGTATTTGGACACCACAACCTAACAACATTAGTACTTGTTGCAAAGCGGTTATTGTAAGTTACAGCTTTGAGTAGGAAATAATTCACTTTTTGCAGCAGTGTACTTCAATTTTGGCCCATTGCTCTTGACAAATCATCTTCAATTCTCCAAGGTTATGAGGGCCCCTCTGATGGACTTGCAACTTCAAAATCCTCCATAAACTTTGAATGGGATTCGAGTCAGGAGATCGGCTAGGCCTTGCAAGGCATTCTTGATTTATTCTGGCTATATGTTTGCAGCCATTGTTTTGTTGAAATGTCCATCTCCAGTTCATTGCTCCATTCATGTTTTCTTCGATGATGAGTAATGCCCCGGTACTGTTTGCAGAGAAGCAGCCCCATATCAGGATGCTCCCGCCTCCGTACTTCACTGTGGGTTTACTGTTCTTGGGATCATATCTTCCAAACATGACAAGCTGAATTATTTCCAAAGAGTTCTATTTTTGTTTTTATCTGACCAGAGTGCATTATTTATTTCTGTTTTGTTGACATCTATGCTTCTTTTTCAGAGGAGCGTTGCAGGAATGGAGTGAGGAAAGATTGCAGTAAAGTTCATTGCTTATTGTTTTCTGTGTAACTGTTGTTCGTACTGCTTTCAAGTAATCCTTTTCGAGTGACTGCTGTCTTCCCTCTTACGTTCCTTATCATTAGTCTGAGAGGATGTTGTGAAATCTTGCATGGCACACCTGGTTGGACACCTTGTTGTGGTTCCAGGAGATTCCCACCTGCTATGGCTCTGGTTTTTTTTTTTTTTAAATCTACTCATACTGCAAATCAATTTAACACATTTAGTACAGTTTGCCTTTCCTCTTCTTCACCTGTATACTGTAATAATTTATAATCCCAGTATCTCGTGTCACCCAGAAGACAATGGATTGGTGGTTCCTCTCAAAATTTCTTCCTCATGGTGCCTCACTGAGTTATTTCTTGCCACTGTCTTCTCTGGCTTACTCATTAGGGATCTAAATTTACATCCAGATTTCTGTAAAGCTGCTTTGTGGCAATGGAGAGCAGAAGCTAATGTAAAAGCTAGAGCTCATATAGATGATTATATGCTGTATATCATATTAGATTTGTAAATACAGACTATTTCTTATTTCTTAGACTATTATCTTTAAAAATGAGATTACATAGCTTAACAATGGTGGTTGATGGACATTTTTGAAGATTTGAGCATATGCTTTTCCAGAATTGTTTGGGTGAGATAGACTTCTATACTTTATTAATCACATTGTGTATCTCCAAACTACGTTTGGCATAAGGAAAAAAAATGTATGCATTTGATTCTTTTAATCTTCGTGCTGTGACTGCTCAGAAGGACTGAAAGTGAATCGAGCAACTGTCCTTCAAATGACTTTACCCTGAAATAGCATCTCTCTTGCTCCTCACATCTGCTGTGCCATACCTGTGTACCTGGATATTAATCGAGACTGTGAGTGTGTATTGTGTGAAGCTGCCATTGAGATGGAGGAGCCGACCTTTTGAATGCAGCCCTGCGTTCCACATCAGTGATTCATAACAGGTGACCCAAGTAGACATACTTCAAAATAGAGAGGTGGTGTGACACGGTATTAGATTCTTCCTTGTTTGTAATTTCTTTTGTTTACTCATGCATTGGCATGATTGACGTTTGTAGGTTTTTTTCATGAATCTTTAACTATATGCATGTAAATACCTCGGAGTGCACTACACACCCTGCTGCGTGTTGCTCTAAATATTGTCTGCTCTCTCTTGTGGGCTAACAACAAAAAAAAATGCTTTATGTGTGAAATATAACAGCCTGCTGCAGGCTTTAGTAGCTCAGTGTGACTTTGTCCGTTTTATTACACAGAGCCAGACTGTGGTGTGTCAGATTCAATTTCTTTCGCAGAGGACAGTATACCAGTTCAATTTAATAATGACACAGACACATACACGCTTCATCTGCCAAAGATATAGACATGGTCTCAATTGCAGTTTTGTAAGAACTCACTCGAGTCAACACTATTAAACAGTTTGGCTAAAAATGAAATTGAAACAATTGTCCCAAGAAAACATTTCTTCTTAAAGTCTGCTTGGAAGTCTGCTTAGTTAGTTTCTTGGACTATGTGGATAACATTGTTAATAAGCAAGGGAAGCTTATAGCTACCAGTTTAGCACTGTCAAAAAACACATGGCCAATAGTAATGTGTAATTCGCAAAAAACTAAATAAGTTGACGCTTATATTTGAGCCTTTTATTTTGGTATTTGATGACAATTCTGTCACTCGCACAATGCAAAACTCTTTTAATCATCTGAGCTGTTCGTTAATGTGAATAGTGAAAGGTGTGTTTGATTCTCAGCTGACGCAGCCTGACGGAGCCGTTTGCACTGCTGATGTAGTCAAGTGTATTAGAGACGGTGATCAGCTATCAGGATAAATGGAAGGAAATCTTTTTCAAACTCTTTTATAAAAGAGAAGTGCAGGTACAGCAGGTACAATAATATAAATGCAGAGTGCTTACCATATTCTTAAAAAGTATATTGGTGGTGCTGCTGGCTTGTAATTATGTAAATAGATAGTAATGGTATTTTATTAATTAGAAGGTAAATTGAGTAATTTCAACCGAAGAAGAACAATCATTTGCTATAATATTGCAAACTTTGTCCAGTTTAGGAAAAAAAGAGCCTTTTGGCAGCCAAAAGAGTCGACTCATTGATGAGCTGAGCCATATGATCAGACTCACACAAAAGAGCCTGAATTAAACACTGATGTATAAATCATCACACACTTACTCAAAAGACATAGCACAGTAGTACCAATTATACATGAACAGCTTTGTGAAATAGCAGACAAAGTCTGTTAAATTAATATACCATCTAAATTGGGACTCTGTTATCTTCAGAATCACTTCTGATGCACAATTCCACCCTCCAACTTTGGTCACGCCTCCTTGATTTGGCCTTGAGGCTTCGGCTAGCCTGTAGCTATGTTGTTTTATTGTTTCTTATATCAGAAGGGGCTCTAATAAGAACCCTATGAGGAACTTAACACTTTACCTATTCACTTACTCCTTTCTAAGTGTATCAATCAAAAGCAATTCTGGTTAAATAAGCATTTTATTTTGTCCCCACCATGAATCATATTGAAGTGTGATGTAAATCCAAGTGTCAGTACTTTGCAGGTCACTAAGTTTTCTTTTTTCATGTGAGATTCTTTAGGACAGAAGACTTTCCAGTTGCTCAGTAACATACCAGGCAGGTGTAATGTAACTATAAATGGTTTTAAAAAAAGTACGAAGTTCATTAATTAATAAAAAAAAAAAAGTCATCATTGGCAAATTGCTGTGGTATAAGATGAATAAACATTTCAGGATGTGCTGTTGTAGGAAAACAATCAGTTTTGGTGGTAATAGTAGCTCTTCTTCTCGGGCTGCATCACACAACCCTATCGTTGATTATTTTCCTATAACAGCACATTCCCAAGTGTTCCTTATCTATACACTGAGTTTTCAGTAGTATTAGATACACCTCTTTGTATTTTAGAGAAAATGTATAGGTTCGTGTAATATATTTTGTTTATACTAAATGCCTACATGATTTATTTACCACCAGCCTTTTCTCTTAGTCTGTGCTTTCATTGGGTTTTTTTTATTCTCTGTGCATTTATTTTCCTGTACTTTTTTCTGAGTCTGAAATTAGCCTGGTAACCAGTGGAGTGTCTCATTGGGGAGGTGAGTTGGTGGACAGGAAGCAGACAGAGAGAAACATTGCCTTGCTGGGAGACATATTTTGACTCCTCCTTGCCTGCACACAAGCAGCAATCTCTCCTTTTTTCCCTGTCAACACAGATTTATCAGTGGGCCTTGGTGGGTGATCATTATTCTAAAGGCTCCTCCATGGCTGATAACCACCATCAGTTCCACTGGTTGAAGAAGGGAATAGCCACCGGGCTAGGCTTGACCTCATTTTATGGTATCTTTGTGGAGAACCTTGGTCATTGAAAGTCTGCAGGCGTCACACACTTCAACAATCCCTCTATTTACTCCTCCTATGAAGTTGTTTGTGAATCTAATGGTGTGAAAGTTGCTGTTGGTCAAAGTACACCAGTTGCAATCATGGAGGGTCATAGCTGAATGCTTTCCCTCAATTAACACGTCTGATTCAATACATCAGCAAAATGGCACATACTTCACCAGCTGGGTCAGGGGTATAGCAAGAAGGAAGCAAATAACTGGATTTTTCATCTACTGGGAGTCAGTAAGCAACTGATCTCATTTTCAAGGCCAGGGCAGCTGTGAACATTTCCTGTGAATTTCCTGAAGTGTATTCAGGATTGTTGCAGGAACATTTCAGTTCAGTATCCAGATGTCAATTGGTGATTGGTCTTCTAATATCCTGTCAGTGCTCTCTTTATGGATCATAGGTGATCCTTACTGGTGAATGGTTTCCAAAATGGTGCACTTGGTGTCCCATTTCTCAGTTAGGGTTTAAAAGCTTGCTCATAAGCGCACTCTTACCCAAAACCAGTTATCGTATCACCAATCATGACAGCATAGAGCAACATGCTGGTTGTAAAAGACATTCAAATGTGTGTTAAAAGTGTATTCCATAATTAATTTTTCTCGTCACTGAGCAGCATTGAGGTTGCAACGTACGTGGAACAAAAACCATAAAATAGCTGATCTAGCCATGTATGATTGATTACCTAATTTAATCTACAGTCTACATCATTTGATATGGAGATACTGCAGACAAGTAGATGATTTTGCCATGCTACATTATTCTTATTTGTCAGTGTGGTATGGAGTAATTTCTGAATATGTTAAGGGACTGGCAAAATCAATCAATAATCACAACACATCTGAACAAGCTTTTGAATGAGGAATGAAACACCATAAAGTCCAAAATGCTTGTATTTTAACTTACTTGAGAAGTTGAAAACTGATCTTATCTTAGCAAGTGAAAATATCTTGAATAAAGGCAAACTGATCTAATATTTCCCCTTTATGAGACTATTATATAGCTAATATAAGATCATATCCATTTCTGGACATTTTTACCCATTTTATGCTTGAAACTGTCTTATGCTTTTGGCAAATTGGTTTGCTTCTTTCTTTCTCTGCTTAAACTAAGCAAAGTTATCTGCCAATAGTAATGACATAATAACAATATGAATAAAAACCAAGGTGGCCAGTAAAACGTGTTAGAGGTCTTTCTTCTGTGTGATGCTGATATTGATGACTCACTTAGTGGTTATTTGCTGCACCGCATATTTCACTTCCCAATAGTCTCTTGCCACAGCAGTCAATATCCCTCTGTCCTTAATCAGCTTTGGCAACAATTTCAGCTCGTAATTTAATTGCTCTTTCAGTTTTCAAAACATTTCAACAGAGGAAAACTTTTGGCAAGGCACCACAGGGAAAACAGCGATTTAAAAGAAATTGTCAATTGTTCATTTTTATCCATGTTCGACATAAATTTTGTTATAATAATAAAAACAAATAACAGATATAATAACAGAGATTTCGTAGAATTTTTCATTTTTCATGTGAAATATCAACAGGCATTTTTAAAAACTCTCCACATTGTTGGAAATCTTATTTCTTAAAATATAAAGTTATATACTGCATGTATAGACATTAGATAATGATAATATAATAATTCAAGCAGAAAGACAAATATGTATATTGCATATTTAATTTTTTTTTAAATAAAAGTATAATACAACTGTATTGATGTATATGTTCAGGATGTTATATTATATTCTGGCTTTAATGTATCACCTCATTATATTTAGATACAGTTTGAAGAATTTCCGCTGCCTCTATGTGTCTTATTTTGGTGATGTATTGGATTTATGGATTTATCTTATCTTTCAAATGTGCTGCTTTTTACCCAGACTCAGGGGATGGAATGCAAACAAAGCCTTATCTAAACACTACAGAGGTAATCTGCTGTCGCCTCTCGATCAGTATTGTTAACCTTTTACAAACAGGCAACGCGGGTTTTTTTTGCAACTTGGAGAATTGCACAAATGCTAAGATGTGACATGTTATAAATAATTCAATACCTTTCCCAACTGTAGGTTATCACAGAAATCCTGTACTACAGCGCCCTGGACTGAATTAAAGAAAATGAAATTTAAAAAAACAAACAAACAATCAAACAATTCTATTACTGCTGCATGTAAACACTGTTTGTCATGTTATGGTTGTTGACCAAAACACTACATTATTACAGTTTTTGTTGTGTTTTATTTTCTGGATGAAGCATTTCAACTCTTTATTAAACTTAACTTATTTAGAGTCCTTTAATCTGAACTATCTGCTATAACCTTCACCTTGCCCTTGTCCTTGATAAATGATCATATTTTGCTGTTATTCTACATTCGACATGCATAAAGCCTTGAGTCTGTTTCTTCGAGGTCACACTGAGTAATGCGATTGCCTTTTTTCGCTCTGTGCAATATTTCTGACTGAAACAGGGTTTCATTTTATACATGCCACTCTATGACCCGAGTCCAACTGGATTTACCGTGTGGTTATCATTTATATAGTTCACTGGCTTCCTTTTTTATTCTTGCAGGAGTTCTGTGAAATGATTCAAACTAGCCCTCACATTTACTTTGCCATTCTATCTGCTATTTGTCGTTTAGGGCACAAATTACATGAGTGATTTGACTGACTGGATAAAAAGGGTAGGACATAAGAGAACAGTGGCAGCTCATCCATAGGGGCAACAACGAATGTTAATGTTTATAAAGTCCTCATTTGCACCACTGTACATTTTAAATTCTGTTGAAATATTAATTACCTCTTTTGAGTGACCAACGATTTAAAAAAATGTTGCTATTTGACAGATATAAGCCAGGTTCCATTGATATGCTCACCTTTCTAGATCATGGGGCAGCAAGCTACTGTCTCATTTAGCTCCACATAGTTTCAGCTATCACTGAACCCAGTGCTCAAAACTAGGGAACTGCAACAAGCACTAACAGGCCCACTGGGGCACAAATGACACTGCCCAGTTGCCTGGGTTATACCAAACTGGGCTAGTTTAGAAATATTCTCATTACTCTGAACCACCAAGATCTTGTTTGCAACAACAATCACAATTAAATGTTAAAAAAAATGTAAGTGCAGTCAGCGTGTCTCTGATTTACAGAACCATTTCTACTGTAAGATATATTGCAAAGATTGGTCAAGAGAACCACCCATACTATGGTGCTGAGAAATGCTTAGATGCTCAGAAAAAGAAGAAAATGTCCCTCCCTTTTCCAACATCCAAATGTTTAGACTTAGTTTCACGTCTTTTTATGTGGTTTTTGAAATGTAGTTGGGTTGGAAACTTTGCTGAAAAATCACAACCCATTTAATGATATTAGCTCTTTGTGAAACACACCTGCTTTAGACTATAAGCTGGATGACTGTATAGAGCCGACTCTCAACTGCCTACTATGGGGTTACTCTAAAAATTTACTAGATAGTCAGATATAACTACCATCAAGTGTGATAGCTTCTCTACTTAATTTTGTATGAGGCTATGCTATTAATGTCGTTCTGCCCCACCATAATCTATGGTCGCGAGTCTCTGCTGCAAGAGGTTTTGAATGGATTGCTATAAAATAAAAAGAAATGAAAAAATAAGGAATACATTTGAGCTCCCCTGACGTTCATTTTTCATTTCTCTCTTTCTCCTCAGGAAAGTTTGCATATATAAGGAAAAAGCGGGCAGCTTTCAATTAAAAGATGCCTTTGGCTTCTTAGTTTGATATATTAAACTTTCTACAGGAGGACAGATTTCTTTGCTTCACTCTCTTTATTCATAGCCAATCATTTATGTGGCATGCACATGTTTTAAAGCCTAATAATTGAATTGCCTTCCTCAAGGGCAAAGCAGCAGCTCAAGATTTTCCTCGGCGTTGAATCCTAACAGGGCCGTTTAAATGGTGGGAGTGGAAGTAAATAAACAGATGGGGTTTGGCAAGAGCGTGAGTGGATTAGTGACGAGGAACCCCAGACATTCATATTTGGTTCACAGCTCAGGATGAGAGCAGGCTGACAGTGAAGGGTTACACTCTGTTAATATAGTCTGACTTTGCACACAATCTGCCCAAGGTTTCAGCTAAACTCCACTCATACATAAATCAGTGTTAGTGTACCTTATACATAAAGGGGAAAAAAGGTGTCTTTCATCAAGTTCAAGTACAACATGGTGTGAAATCAGTTTTATACATTTTCTTAACATTATTAATGTCTGTGCCAAGGTTGTTGAAATCCCAGACTGCAAAAACGACACATCCAAGCTGTCATTTGCATTCAGACAAAAGATTACAGTAATAGTGTGTGTGAAATTCAGCTGCTTATCCATCAGTGTGCTCGTTAATCACTTTAATATCTTTAATCCATCTCTGATTGAATTCTTTAAATCCTTATCTATCATTTAATTATTTCAAAGTTGCCATGTGTGTTGATTTTCACTTTACGTATTTAAAAACTGTTTACTATAAGGGGTTTTGGATTTCTGCAAAATCCTCTGCATTTCAGTTAAAGCCCATTAAAGAAATTGCAATATTGGATTAACTGTACAGGAAATTCATTTGTTGCAGCTAAATAACACTTTTTTTTTAATAGTTTGGACATTGCAATCTGTGCGGTCTCACAGCAAAGGAAATCAGCTTTAAAATTAGCACTGATGAATCTGGTGTGTATCCAACTCACAGTAGCAGAAGCAAGAAATTAAAGCTGCACATTAGAGGAGTGAGGATGGCCAGCTTCCTCCATGAAGGTCACGTGTCCATGTTACATTCACAATGTGTTGCATTATTCATTTGTGGTCACCTTCAGAGGCTACTTTAAATTCCTAACTTTATTTATTTATATGGCTCTGTCTCTATTTAATAGCTGAATACGGAGCTGATCTATTTTTTATAAGATGAAAACACTCTCTGTTAAAGGCCCAATAGTCTTTTTGTGTTGTAATAGAGCAAATAATCTGGGAAATATGAAGAATATGATATAATAATAATACTAATACTAATACTACTACTACTACTACTACTACTACTAATAATAATAATAATAATAATAATAATAATAATAATAATAATTGTTTAGGCAATGGCGTCAGTGCAAGTGGCTGAGAAAACCTGTTTGGAAAACTGTGCTTGTCTGTGTTTCTATGGGCCTCCTGTTCATCTTTTTATAGACACACCCCCTTTCACTCCACCCTCATCTCAGCCTAACAGTAAACTACATTTACTATCAGCAAATAATCATACTGTGCTTACGATATGTGCAATAAAACTGGAATAAACATCAGTAGTGCTTTTCCAAGATGAAGACATTTTTTACTGATGAAGGAGATGAAGCTGGATGCAGAATTACTGACGTACCTCCTAGACATGTATGTAAATGCAACGTGTGTAAAGCGTTGAACTGTTCAAACCGACGGCTTTATATAACAAACCACTGAAAGATTCAGGTATGGTAATGCTTTGGTTGAAACACCTTCACAGAAATGTGTGTAATGTTTGATAACTGCATCCAGCACCAGTGCAGGTAAAAATGCTTTAAAAAAAAGTTTATTTATCATTTGCAGAGTATGCCAGGACACACACACACACCCACACACACACATACACACACACAGAAAAAAAACAGGGCAAGTTCATAGTACAAAAAAAAAAACAATAACAAAGTACATGCAATTCACTACAGTTGTGTAAAGTGTCCGAGTGTAAAGTGTCCAAGGGGCAGACGGGGAGCAGGGGAAAAGGGGAAAAAGTGAAAAGTGTGTCAAGTGCCTTGATAATATTTGGAAAGAAGAATACCTGTCTGCAGGCTGTTTAGGAGCCTGATAGCCTGCAGGTAAAAAGTTCTTTCTTCAGCTTGTCCATGACTGGATGCTCTCAAAATGTTTGCCAGATGACGGTTCAGAGAATAGACAGTGTTAAGTAGCCTGTGCTAACTAGGTAACACCGGTGGTGATGGTCAGCTGAAAAACTCGTGGGCCTTCATTACAAAGAAAAAAGTACAGTGAAGGCGCTCAACCATTCTCACAGCAGCAAATCAGTATCAACTGCATTTCATATGATCATAGTGTTACAAAGGCTATAAAGTAGTTGAATGACAGTGTGGGCAAAAACCACTGGTTCAGGAAAACACCATCACCAATCACTAATGAACTCTGCTGGCCAAAAAAGGCCCACTGTTGTACTTCATCTACTTAACTGCTAGCACTCCAATCTTGACTAATGCACAATTAAGTGTTGTCTTTACTTTAAAGCGCTGCGTAAAGTTCAGGTATATATTTGAACAAGAAACACGAATTAATAGCTACAGTCCCAGATGTTTCCTGTAAGCACAGACCTATTACATATACATTTGTGTATTTTATTTTCCATTATCAGAATTTGCTGTGCAGCTGTTTGACTGTGAACTAGCATGTGAACTTCTTGCATGGATTTTATGAGGGATCAAACCCTAGCCCAGTGTTAAACAAAGTCAAAACTCGAAGTCATACATTCCCAAACCCTGGATTAATCTACAATATCCTGATTTCCATTGCCATATATATTGATAGATTTACAGAGTAATATCATACAGTACCTTTTTAATGTTGCATTTTTAAAGCAAATTCTCAGACAGATTTTCACCAAGGTTCTGAAATTGTTTTACATTATTGCATACAATGAGTAGATGTCTTCACTACATTTGGATCATTAACCATATTCCACGCATAAAAGGTCATGCATTTAAAATATTTTATTTAAAAAAAACTCATCTTACCTATCCCCTGGCTTGCAAAACATTGATATAATTAATTTAATGTGTCTGATATATACAACCATCAACATATAATAAAAAAAGCAGATCTAGCAACCCTCATATGGCTGGAGGAATAAAATAAATAAATAAATAAATAAATAAATACATTCTTTGTAGATCACAATGTTAATTTTATGAGCAACATTTTTTTATGCTCTTTATAAATAAATTACACTTCCAAAATGCTAAGCGAAATTATAATGAGCAACTCAATTTAATACAAAGATAACATTACATAACAGTATAATTCATGATTTACTCCGGGCTTGGAAAGGTTTAGGAGTAGGTTACATAGAAAAGTGGATATATCTGGGCCTCAGTCCAAAACCTAACATCTAAACATCTTGTGAGTGGGATTTGAGCCTGCCTGATCTTGTGTTCCTCAAACACATGGGATTCTATTTATATCTCAGTGTAATATTACATAACACATAAATCAGATCCGACTATTAGCAGACCGTTAACAGTGCTAGAATATTATGGGCTAAGATAAATTGCTCATATTATCAAAGCAAGGACAATTGGTCTTGTTTTCCCTCACTGTTGATTGGGCTTTTTAATCCTAATCCTGAGGAAGTCAATATATCACACTGAGACAATGATTACAATCTAAAGGTAATTTTCAAAGTGATGGGTTCCTTTATTTATCTCATTATCTTTTTAATTAAAACACAGTGGATCCTCACTCTTAAAAACCCACTGATCCCATGCCCATCAAGCTTCTCTCCATCTCAGACCCTGAATAGAACACAATTTGTGCTTAATATGGGCCTTTGTGAAGACAATATTAATCAGTTTATGGTTATAATAATAACAAAAGACAAGCAAAGACAGATTTCACAGCTGTCTTAATTTATTATTTGAGATTCTGGTACTTGACAAGGCAAATGGCCAACCACATTTACTCCTGACTTTTTTCAGATTAGATTTTATGTATGTTATGTAAGTAAGGAATAAAACATGATGTGCTATTATAGGAAAATATCTTCTTCTTCTTCTTCTTCTTCTTCTTCTTCTTTCGGCTTTTCCCTTCAGAGGTCGCCACAGCGAATCATCACTCTCCACCTATCCCTATCTTC
>CM074959.1:6601993-6658990 GCA_037577455.1 Pangasius macronema | reverse complement strand
GATAGAATGAGTGTGTGTGTGTGAGACAGAGAGCATGGCAGTGTGAGTTTGAGTGTGTGTGTGTGTGTGTGTGTGTGTGTGAGAGTGTGTGTGTGTGTGTGTGTGTGCTCGCTGGGCACTGTTTAGTAATGAAAGCTGACATAACTGGATATAAAATGAAGTGTGTACACGGTCCTGACAGTTAGCCTGACTATTTGATTTAGGAGGAACTATTACTGTGGGCAATAATGTATAGTGGCACAACAAATCCTTTCCGAAACAAGCTCTTCTGTATTGATTGGAAACAGGGTATATGCCCTGAAAGGAGATCTGACATCTGAAACAAATGCAGTGTCTACTGTTTAGTGTTACAGTTTACTGTTGTGATACAGTATATCATAAACACTGTCCTGATATTGCAATCCACTCTAAACCCCTCTTAAAAACTAGCCTTTCCATTTGGATTATTTATAAGATACATAAGGGTTTACTGTAAATGACCTGCAGATTTAGTGCATATTGTAAAAGTTGTTTATATGAAATAAACATTTGTCATGTACAGGTTGGACTTGTTATTCCAGACATTCTCATCCCTCTTGTAAGTTTTAAATTATGGTGACTCTCAGAACAACAGCCCCTGCAGCAATAGTTTGCCAGATGTAAGCGCAACCTTTATTCTTTGGCAAGGCTGCCACTGTCTACACTTTATTTATATTGCACTTTCCATATATAAAAGGCAGCTCAAAGTGCTTCATAGAAATAAGACAACATTACAAGAAAGAAAATAACGTGAGCTGTGGAGATAAATAATTTGAGTGAGAGAAAAGAGAAACAGAAGTGTTCATGGTGCAGTGGGTAGCATTGCTGCCTCGTGGCTCAAGGGTGCCTGGTTTGATCCGAAACTTGGGTTTATGTCTGTGTGGGTTTCCTTTGGGTTCTTCAGTTTCCTCCCGCCAGTAGCTGGATAGGGCACTGTCTTGCCCATTGGTGTGAGTAGGTGTGCAAGTATGTTTGTGTGTATGTATATCTAGTGTTCCTGGAATATACTCCAGATCTACCACAATCCTGACCAGGATAAGGCAGTTAATGAAGAAAAACAATGAGACACAAATTGAGGTATAGCATGTTCAAAAAAAAACCCAAATAATTTCTATATTATAATTGTAGGATTCCCACAATGCCATTCGGCTACCTGCTGACAGTGTCTCCTGTGGGAATTAACACTTGCTTCATCTCTATGCCAAAAGAGCGATGCAGCAGCACTTTAGTCCTTTAGTCTGTCCCGTTTTCTCACCTCCTCATCTGGACACCGTGCTCAAACAGATCAGCATCTCATCATCACAACTAGCTGAGCCGAGTCTCGTCTATAACTCACCGCAGCTGTGTCATATAGCTGCATTGCATTAATTTCGCCCTGTTGTTAGGTGAGTTGAAAAAAATCTGTTAATTGGTACTTGCTCCCAATGGACCTAAATGGTGCTGTTGTGTCACGGGTCATTGCAACTCTGCAAATTCTGCATGACCATTTGGGTGAGTAATCCAAAGTGTGTGAGTAATCCAAATGCTTGGTTTTTAAACCCATATGCCCTTGATGCCTGGCTGTGTACACTTGGAAGAAAGGAAGACCACAGGGTTTGAGGCTTTAGATTTCCTACATAATAGCCTTTTATTGGTCTTTTATTTCAGTCCAATGCAAATGAAGATCTATATTTAGGTACATGTACAGTGTAGGTGGGTATGATGTGCATTGCTCTATTATTATTATAAGTTTGGCTGATTGAAGAATGCCAAGGTTATAGGCAAAGACATAAGTAGAAATGCTAAGAGTGTGATGGTGAGGGGTGGTCCATGTGTCCCTGGAGTGCCACTGACATTTTTGACAACCCTACAGCAAATCTGTGACAAATCAGGGAGCATCTCTGTCTCTTTCTCTCTCTCTCTCTCTCTCTCTCTCTCTCTTACACACATTCTCTATCATCCATTTCCCTTCATACCAGGCATGTCAATGTCTTCATTACATTTTCATTATTATCATTTCTCTACACGAATATGCTTCTGTCCTCATGATCTTTCTTATTTAATATTTATCGCTGATCTCTTTATAAACTTGTCAATGTCAGCTTTTGCCCTGGCTAAATCTGAATCCAATGTACTTGTCAGCATGAGGATTGCAATTAACCTTGTCGAGCAAACCCCTTTTTTGAGGATCATTATCAGGACAAGCACATGTGTGCCTTTTCAGAGCTAGTTTAATGACATGCCAGCAGCTGTAGCCGGTAGGTGTGGTGTCTGTGACCCAAATGCCACCAATGGCTCTGTTACTGATCCTGAAGCAGAGCCAAGAGCAGATGTTCAGACCCGAAGAGAGCCATTGACATCTACAACTCACAAGAATATAAGCTTCATATCTGCACCAGTTCACTTCTAATACCTAACTTGACATTTGAAAGTTTTAGTAGCTCTGCTTCATTGAGAGCCACTTCCAGCTTAAGTTTAATCCATCAGTTTATATGTCTTTGAATAATGACACAGACGATTTGACACTTTAGATTATTCAGTTTGATGATCGATGTAAGGAATAAAACATAAAGGAAAATAATCAATGATGAGGGGCATGTTGTAGCAGAGTTACTATTAACACCTCAGTGTTAATTATTTTTCTATAAAAGCACACCCAAAGTGTTTTATGCCTCCTATACTAAAGCAGCCCTTACATTTTTATTTATGAAAGGACATACTTTTTATCCCATTATAGTTAATTTTAATGTTATTTAATGTTGGATGTAATGTTTTAACAGCTATAAAGAGTTGCAAACTCTTTCTCTCTCTCTCTCTCTCTCTCTCTCTCTCTCTCTCTGAGACACTGTGGACTCCATAAAAACTAGGACTATACTTTTACCATTGTAAGAAAATCTAAAATTGTAAAAGTTATGTTTAACGGTATAGATAATGATGTTGCAGTATTCCCAGATGCACCACATGCAATGTGCTTTACGTTTAAAACACAGTAGTCTGCATTTTTTTTTCTACACTGCATATTGAACTGCAGAGAAACAATATTCTATCCATTCCCTTACTCCTTGTCCTATGGCACTGTTACACTGTCCTCTTTGAAAAAGTGAAGATGATGAACTAGCAATCATGATATTGGCTTGTCAGATTATCATACCATGAAATTATCCAGACTGCCCCATCTTGAATTCAGATGGCACCTTTGCACAACCTTAGGCAAGAGGACAGTCATGGTTCTTGAAGCACGAAAATAGTCATAGATTCAGGCTGTGAAATCAGCAGTGCCTTTCTGCATGTATACTCCAGTAAGAATCCCTACCAGATGGAAAGGAGGTGTGTGGAAGAAGAGGAGAAGTGCAATTTTTCTGGGGTGATATCGCACAGCTTGTATGAGATTTGCGACAGTTCCAGGATCTGAGATGAGGATCTGAGATGAATCCCACAGTGGTGGATATATTTTGATGGTATGTTCACACTGAAGGTTTGTTGTGTAGTTTTTAGTTTAATTGTAGTATTAATAATAATAGTTGATGGATGGATGGATGGATGGATGGATGGATGGATAAAATAAATGGTACATGGAACTGTGTATGTCAAAGAAAGGAAGACATTAAGTAACCACTTAATGTAGTTAAGTAGTAAGTAGACCACTTTTTAGATAAAATCATCATTCAGACTGTCTGTTATTACCTGCAGAAACAGAAAGAAGTGAGAAAAAGTATCCAGAAGAACTGTGGCATTTTCTAAAAGCTAGTTAAAAAACGTACTACCCAATTTCCGTATAAAACTGCATGACAGGGCAGGACTGATGCAGTTTTAAATGCAAAGGGTTGTCATGCCAAATATTGATTTGACTTAGTTACTGTCTAATGCTATACACAGTGATTTATTTGATATAGACACATTTCTTTGCTTCACAGATTGTATGTGAAGGTTTTTGCATAGTACTGTACATACATACATACATACATACATACATACATACATACATACATACAGAAATCAGGGCACTAAATTCTTTTAAAAATTACATTTAAAAAGCTTTACTTTGGAGGAACTTTACAACACAGAGTTTTCTTGTCAGAGAGGTTTCCATGTAGATCCCCTCTAAAAGGTCAAGATAGCTCACTTTTCTATGTTCTTACAGGTGCAACTGTAATTTGCTGATTATTTGGTTGGTGGTAACTTAAATCTTTCCCAAACAAACAGCTCAGTTGTGGTTAGTGAATATGAATTAGACATTACTATGCATGGAACATAGTATAATTAATGGAATCAATAAGATGTATACTTTCAGAGTCTGTGCAGTTGGAGAGAGTCCTCCACTATGCAAGATAGCAACATCCAAATCAATAGGTCATGCAAAGTACAACAGAAAAGACATCTGACTCTCTATCCATGGCTGGAGGATTAGGANATATGGAGGTAATAAATGAGGATATGAAGCTAGTGGGTGCAAGTGTTGAGGATGCAGAAGATAGGGATAGGTGGCGAGATGATTCACTGTGGCGATCCCGGAAGGGAAAAGCCGAAAGAAGAAGAAAAGAAGTCTCTATCCATGTCTGGCATAGTAAAATTCAACTACCTGTGACATTTAAGCTGTGTTTCACTCTTGTCTTGTGCTGTTGGGTTGTCTCTATGTGAGTCCAAGTGTGGGCATACTATAAAAGCACTGACAAATAGCTGTTCACATTCATATTTAGCTCAGGTCTGTGTCAGACCCTTGACCGTAAGTGGTGGCTGGTTATTTTCATCATCCGAAGTAGGAATGTTATGTCTCGCTTTCTTTTCTGGGCATTCTGTGCTGCAAGATATGACGCAATGCTTTGTTGTTTCTGTTTCATCTTAACATTCTTTAGCTAGCAAACGTTAATGTTTGCTAGTCACAGTATGCCTCCTTGGCTGTTAAAAACGGTTGACAATGACACAGGCAAACTATGCAACTGGATTAATATTGTCATTCAAAGCGCAAGTCGCTGTTGTGCGTTCTGAGATGCTTTTCTGTTCACCCTGATTGTAAAGAGTGGTTACCATGGCCTTTCTGTCAGCCCGACCCAGCTCTCAAAAAGGTTTTTCCTCCCATAGAACTGTCACTCAGTGGATACTCTTTGTTTTCGTACCATTCTGTGTGAACTCTAGACTACATTGTGCATGCAAATCCCAGGAGATTATCAGTTTCTGAAATACTCAAACCAGCTCTTCTGGCACCAAGTCACTGAGATCACATTTTTCCCCATTCTAATGTTAGATATGAACATTAACTGATGTTCTTGATCTGTGTCTGCATGATGTTATACATTCTATATATAAAACTACACTTTTTTATTTAAAAAAAAAATCTTCCATGTGATCCCACTTCTGTTTTAAATTTGAATACTGATACAGCATTAGTATTTCTCTCTGGGGCTAACGTAGAACATCAGAGAAGCTCTTTCAGGGAAGACAGGAGGAATCCCCAAGTTTATCCCTCACTCTGCTACAAAGATCTCTAAATCCCCTTGTCAGAAATATTGACATTTGTAGCAGGAGTTTAGAGCAGCTCAATGAAAAGCTTCCCCACTGCGGCCACTATGAAAGTGCTTTGTTGATTATTTTATTTCTTTTATTTTTGGCCAGTGTGCCAGATACTGTAAGAGGTGTGTGTGTTTGTGTGTGTGTGTGTGTGTGTGTGTGTGTGTGTGTGTGTGTGTGTGTGTGTGTGTGTGTGTGTGTGTGTGTGTTAACAATATCTTTTGTTGCACATGATTTTAGCACTAACTTGGCAGTCTCTTAATCTTCTGCGAGACGTCCAACCACCAGCCAGGCAGATGGCTGTATTAAGCACTGCTGTGGATTTGTGCTGTGGTGTGAGATGGATATGAGAGAGACACTGGACTGGAGTCTCTGGAGAATCATGCATGAATGAACTCTGGTTCAAAATCTCACAAAGACACAAAGAAAAACTCATCTTGTGGAAGAGATTAGGGAAAAAAGATGTGGGGAAAAAAACGACAAACACATATATACACACTTGGAGAATAACTAAAAATGGAGGATCTAGACAAAATTTTATATTCAAAATATTGGAATGCAATATTTTTTTATATTGAAATGCCATCTGAAATGGCTATTTAAAGACAAATATGTGCAGGTGTAAGCAACATGTAAGGAACTTTCTCCAGATCTACTCAGTCTGTAAGGATTTTTTTGGAAGTTTAAACAGAGAAAGCATTTAGACTGTTAAACTGATCTGGTTCTAACTCAGAATGTGATATGTTTTGGGCTCAAGGGTGAGCTCTTAATCATTTGATTAGTTTGTGGCCAACTAGAGACTTGTGGCCTCCGGTTATAGAGATTAGGAAGATTAATTGAGAGACTAAGTAGCTTCCTCTTTTGTTCTGAGTTCTTGGATCTGGGGGAAACTGCTGCACATTCACCTGTACTGGAGTAATTTAAAAAAGCCTAAACTGAAAGTAGTGATTTGTAAAAATCTGACAGTGAGTGTATTCACACAGGCAACTTCCCCAGCATACTCTCTCTCTCCCTCTCTCTCTCCCTCTCTCTCTCTCTCTCTCTCTCTCTCACTGTTTGTCTTCATTTCTGAGGAAATTAAGGATTAAGGATTTCCAGCAACCGAGAGAGTTGTAGTGTTTTGGTTTGAAGCTGGTTGTGATTTCAGACAGGAGCCTATCCTTATCATCATTATCTCAACAATGAAACTATTAGGGTTAAGAATGATACAAGAATGATACAAGCCCTGGCTTCACTTCTTCATACCATTCTGTGTGTTTTTCTTACAACTATTAGCAGTGATGGTGGTGTGCTTGTTTCTACAAAGCTACAAAGGTTACTTTGAAAGATTTTAAATGTTGCACCATGGCTCCGTCACTCTGTGTGATATGTCACTGCTTTGTGTGTATGTGTGTGAGGTTTGCATTTATGTGTATATCATCTGTTTCATAATGGTGTGTGTGTGTGTGTGTGTGTGTGTGTGTGTGTGTGTGTGTGTGTGTGTGTGTGTGTGTGTGTGTGTTTGTTTCAGGGTGAAGATGCCTTTTCACCATGTGAGAGCAGGGCTGCTGTACACAGACAACTTTCTAGCCCACTCACTCTCTGAGATCAGTGAGGAACAGTTAGCCCACATCTCCAACGAAGAGCTTGATGGTGAGTGCGTGTGTGTGTCTGTCTCTCTGTCTTAATAGCCAGCACTAGCCTTTCATATTCTATATACTACACCATTATATATCAACAGTTGAAATGAAATTGCCTGGTTTTATTTTATCTTGCTGAGCTGCAAATATAGTAGAACATTTAATCTTTCTGAATGCCTTATACATTTGCCTTATTGCCTTTTCGATACTATTACTGTATATTAAATATAGTCTCACAGGCAGAGTTCATTTCTCCAAATACTACCCAGCTGAATGTAAGCTGCTCGGCTGATAGCTATACACCTGCTTTGCTTGTTAGCTATATTAGCCTTGAGACTCAAGAAACCTTAAGACACCAGTTATGTTTTTGCTTTTGGATTCAGTTGTGTTACATGACTATGTTTTGGCCAAATACATGCATGTTCTCAATATTTCATTTTATCTTCAGAATATTATTTTAATTTCCTTTGTTTGTAGTCAGCAAGGTGATTAAAAAAGAAAGATTTAAAGTAGACTAAACATGTAGATAAGTCCATCAGTATATTTTTTTCTATAATTTATATTTTGGAGATTTATACTTAGCACATCATGAGGATGGTTGTGTATCTGGGAGTTTTTCTGCACTTCATGGATAGTGCCACTAGACTGCTATTCTGTCTGTCTGTCTGTCTGTCTGTCTAATGCTAGCACCATATGGATAATGGGGAAATTAAAATAATAATAACACTGTGACCAATCTTAATTTTGGTTTATGAGGACAGTCAGTAAATTTTTATAGCCCTATAACAAGCCTATTTAAATAATAAATGACAGTATAATTCATAGTGTCATTATGTGCAGGGGGAAGGGCTGTTCAGTTTGTGAACTATAGAGACCAGCAAAAGATGTGCAAGGCTCCTGTAGCCTGGTGTGTATTTTATGCTTATCTGCAGTTTTCTGACACCATACATCTCACTTTTCCTGATCAGAATCCTGAACCATTTAATGCGGTGAGATCTGATATTGGAGGAAAGAGTAAACAACAATATTTAAAAGTACATATCTGAGCAAAAGCCAGTCTTCAGCACACAGAGACAAAGCACCACTTCATGCAAATGTTTGTTTTGAAGAGCATGATTGTATCATCTGATTAGAGAGGCATGTAGAAAGCTGGAGGAGTTGAAGGAGAGGTGAGATCGTCTCATAGGCCACGTTAATGATGAGATTCTGAGATTCCTGTGGGCTTTGCCAGGAGCAGGAATGGCTCTTATAATCACAGCACAGAGCACACGGCACTGCCACTCCACTCCAATCACATCACTGTTTTTTTTTTTAACGGGCTTTAAAAAAAAAAAAACAAAGGTAATGAGGAGAAGTATGGGAGCTGAGTGGAGAGATGGATGGTGTTCTCATTGTTTGTGTGTGTGCCTTGTAGAGAATCTGCTCAAATAGGCAGCCGTGAAACAAGCAGCACAAACAATTACAACAATGGCTATAGTTAGTACTTATCTGCTGGATGTCACTTAATCAGTTACAAACATTCTGACTTTGCAGAGTCCCAGAAAGAGTGAAGCAGGCTAAATTTGATCATCGCTAAAATTCTATATCAAACAAGCTTGCTTACGTCCTGGTTCTAATAACAGAGTAAGACATTTTACCTCATATTAGCTAGCTTGCTAGCAAATTTGATTACTTGATTACACAATACAATTGTTTAGACAGCATTTGCTAATGAACACAGCTTTGGTTTTACAGAAAGCAATAGTTTACCTTACATTAGCTAGATTGCTACTGAACATAGCTACTGATGTTAATTATACAATATGAATTTACCTAGCAAATGAATAAGCTAGTGAATTTGGCTACTGGTTTTAATTTCAAAGTAAAATAGGTTATCTTAGATGAGTTAGTGAAAATTGCTACTGGTTCTAATTACACAAGATGGTTTCCTTTAAATTAGCTTGCCTGCTAGCAAACTTAGCAGTCTTGATTACACAATACAATTGTTGACCTAACATTAGATAGCATACAATGCTACTGATTATAAAAAATAATTCGGACATTAGCTAGCTTGTTATTGTACTCGCTGGAGTGGTATCCTATTTTAGGTAAGCTAGCTAAGTAGCCACCTCACTTAGCTAATGTTGCCAAATGGTTATATAGCATAATTTAATTATGCTAAGTACTATCTCCTATGAGGTAAAGAAATAAAAAAAAAAAGTTTCCACTGATGTTAAATAGTGAAGTTAAAGTAACAACAATCAGTTACAGCCAAGCTGTTTACGTCAATTGTTTGTGAGTATGTAGTCCCAAATCTACGCTAACTGTATTAGTTCTGGAGAAAATGTTCTTCATGTTTCTCCCTGTTCACAGAGATTCGGGAGGCATTCCAGGTGTTGGACAGGGATGGGAATGGCTTCATCTCGAAACAGGAGCTGGGTGTGGCCATGCGCTCACTGGGCTACATGCCCAGTGAGGTGGAGTTAGCCATCATTATGCAACGCCTGGACATGGATGGTGAGTTTCTCTCTTCCGCTCCATTTTCAGACTCCGTCTATCTCTCAGCCTTTGATTCTCTGAAATCTCCCAGTCGGTATTCTTTCCTCTGTATCTCACAGTATTCTTTATCAGCACTAATATTGTAACCAGCCATATTTCTGTGATAAGCAATCTGCATATGGAGCCATTCTCCTCATTTCTGCTAAGCAATAAAGTCATTGTAGTTGGAAGTCTGGAGAATTCTTTAGATATTTAAGGAATAAAACCCAGGAAAATAATCGAGTGTGGAATGGTGTGATGGAAAGCAGAGTTACTGTTACCACCCTGAAGTTGTTTCCTCACCAGCTTCATTTTTTCACTTACATTTTTCACTTTTTTCTTAAGTTAAAGTGAAGAAAAACATCCATGAGATGTTCCTGAGAAACTGAAAGTGCAAAGTCCTCTGTCCTGGAGACTATTCTGTGTCAGAAAACTTAATGGAAATTCTTCTTCAACTTCTGACTGTTCAAAGTTCTAACACAGGAGACTCCTTCTACAAATGTTAGAAAACACTTTAGATCATCAATGATTATACATGTTTTCTTCATTAAATAACAACACATTTTTTGTTTATTATGAGACTTAAATTATGTTGAGTATCTGCCGTACAAGTCCAATACGATAATGTATTAGAATGAGTGCCTTATCATAAACCTGGGATTTGCTTTGCAGCAGGAACTAATGTCAGAGCTGCTGTTATGGAAAATAAATCAACACCTTATGACCAGAATTGAGAATTCGACAGCACTGTGGTATAAATAAATATAGATTCTACCTTTCTGGATCTCACTTCTGCTTTTGGCGGGATCTGTCCTGGAATGACAAATAGGATCTGACAGGCAGTGAGTGCATGTCGCTGTAACCTGCTGATTGTACTGCCTAGACATAATGCAGATTTGTATAAACATAGTGGGGTTTCACATCAGTATCACACAAGATACAAGAACTACACACCCAGGACTGATTTTTGTAAAATAGAAGATAGTAGGTACATTGTTTCATTGTTCTTATTAATGGTTATTTAATTGAAATATTATTTATATAAATAGTCTTTGTTTACTGGTCCATGCTTCCACTATGGTCAGAGGTTTGGGTGAAGCCTTTCAGTTAAAATAATTCGGTGTGTTTTTTATGAAAAAGACTTCCCTCGCCTGTATAAATGACAACAAGCCTTTTGTTGACATTGTGAAACAGTAAGTAAAGTCACAATTTAAACCATTCAAGTTATTTGATACGTGGACCTGGAAGCGGATCACATTCACACATTATGCAGTCCATATTCATTTAAAGGAAACCTAAAGCCAGTGATTTCTGGTGGGCTGAAGATCAGTTCTCTCTCACACTCAACCGAACAGACACAGTTCCAAAACAAAGCTTAAGTGAACAAAAAAAAAAAAAAAAAAAAAAACTCATTCTGGCCTCATTCTTAAGGGCAGATCAATGTTGCCATGAATAGCATGGCATAGATTTGTCTCATCAGTCATTAAGACAGGTGATCAATCCTGACAGCAGAAATGGACAGTTGGGACAAATGCACAGTACAGCTGCTGTGTTAGAACACAGCACATGAACATTTTGAAGGTGCAAAAGATACTTGTGCCTTTTGTTAATTTTGCACCCACAGTGATTAACTAAGCCTAAGAATCACTTAATGATTGTGTGCACAAATTACTACAACCAAAGGATAGATGTTAAATTTGTGGAAGGCTGTTTATACCATTTGATAACAAAATAAAAGCATTATTTTCATTAAAAGGTTCTTGACATGATGGCCTTGGCAGTCTTGGTGAGATCCAAACTCTCTATGGGTACAATTAGCACACACAGAAATCTGATTTAGATACTTTGATCCTTACCCCTACTTTGCACATGGCATCTATATAATTATTCTTGGTTAATAATGGCCTGTTTATCACTAATGGCATATTTATCAGATTACACACACAAATTAACCTCTAAATTTAAGATTTTGGTAAATCAGGGTCTGTGTATGTTTACAAATAATCTGGTCATTATCTGACTACGTTATCAGATTTTTCAAATGGTCATACTGCAGTGTCTTAAACTGAAACAATGAAAAAGCTCAAATACACATAGTGAGTCTATGCCAATGATAGCCTCATATTCTTTTCTTCTGCTGGTCTTCTGCTGTTGTTCTGATTGTCTTCTGCTGTTGTTCTCATGGTCTTCTGCTGTTGTTTTCATGGTCTTCTGTTGTTGTAGCCCATCCACATTAAGGTTTGATGTGTTGTACATTCTGAGATTTATTTTTTTTTGCTCATCACAGTTGTAAAAAGTGCTTATTTGAGTTACCATAGACTTCCTGTCAGCTCAAACCACTCTGGTCATTCTCCTCTGATCTCTCTCATCAACAAGGTGTTTCAGCCTGTACTCACAGGATGTTATTTGTTTTTTTTTCACCATTCTGAGTAAACTCTAGAGACTGTTGGGTATGAAAATTGCAGGGGATCAGTTTATGAAATTCTCAAACCAGGCCACAACCATGCCATTTTTAAAGTCACTGAGATCACATTTTTTCCCCAATCTGATGCTTGTTGTGAACATTAACTGGCACTCTTGACCTGTAGTTTGCATTGCGCTGCTGCGACATGATTGGCTGATTAGATAACTGCATGAATGTGCAGTTGTACAGGTGTTCCTAATAAAGTGGATGGTGTATATATACANCTCACTGTGCATCTCTTATCACTTCAAAAAATAAATAAATAAAGCCGCTCACAACCTTTATTACACTGCATGTTAGGTCCACTTCCTGCAGCTGAACTGTGTTCTTACTCATGTCAAACATCACTACGGTTTACTTGGAAGCGGACCAATACCACCTTTTTCCCTCACTTGTTTTGGTTGGCACTTGAGCATGATTGCTGCCCCAAGGAGGAAAACACACCAGGGTTCAATTTAAATAGACCAAACACTACAAATATGAAAGCACCATAAAATATATAAATATCCATTGTTTTTTTAAATATTGCTGATGCCTATAGAGTCGTGTTCTGGCAAGAGAAACACTGGAGGTTACACTGAGATTTAGAGCAGTGTAGACCATCTAGTGTAGCTGTCACGTTGGGATTTTATAAAGTCATTTGTTCTAGAAGGTGGTTTCATGCTGGATGACTCTACCTCCAAAAGTACAAGACACAGAGAACTAGAAGTTGGCTGGGCTAGAACCACCAGGTTTAATGAGGTCATGTGGGATCTGTGGTATTAATAGCAAATGAAACTTGCCTATGGGTTATACGGTATTACAGCAGTTAGATGTGCACTGTGTAAGCAAGGGCAAATTACTCTCTAACATGAGCATTATGAATGTTGAATTGTGTAGGTTGCATTATTAGTGGGAAAGAAGTCACAGTTTTCAAACATGATTTTCTTGCTGCAGGTGATGGACAGGTGGATTTTGACGAGTTTGTGACGATACTTGGACCTAAGCTCCTCTCGTCTGACACCAGAGAAGGCTTCCTCGGCAGCACTATTGACAGCATCTTCTGGCAGGTGTGGAAAATGTCCTTTTCTTTTTCTTTCACAAGTATTCTTTATTTTTTTATTTATTTTAACTTTTGTGGCCTCCATACCTGTCAGTCCCAGTGAAGAAGACATGGTCCCTGTGTCTGTTACCTTCAATTCCTCCTCGCAATCTAGTTATTGCTACCTTAAGTATGATGTAATATGTGTTGTAATGGTTTTGGAAAGAATACTCTCTTTGATTTACTGTTATTTTTCTGTTGGCAGAGAGGGGAATATGTTTTTTATCTGTCACTGCAACAAAATCAACAGAGGATGCACATTTGTCAAGTGGCCTGTTAGTTCAATTGAAGGAGGCATGGCCTATATGTCTGTTAGTTCCTGTGAAGCAGACGTGGCCTCTGTGCCTGATAGTCCCTGTAAAGGAATGGCCTATGTGCCTGTTAGTCGTAGGGTCTGTGCCTGTTAATTCCTGTGAAGGAGGCATAGCCTATGTTCTTGTTAGTCCCTGTGAAGGAGGCATGGTGTCTGTGCCTGTTAGTCCCTGTGAAGGAGGTGTGGCATATACACCTGTTAGTCCTGAAGAAAGAGGTATGGCCTCTATGCCTGTAGGGCCCACTGAAGGAGACATGGCCTCTATGCCTGATAGTCCCGGGGAAGCAGGTGAGGGCTTTGTTCCTATCAGTGCCAATTAAGGAGGCATGGCATATATGGCCTGTTAGTCCTCGAGAAGGAGGCATGGCCACAGTTTCTGTCAGTCCTAGTAAAAGAGGCATGGCCTATGTACCTATTAGTCCTAGTGAAGGATACATGGCCTTTGTGCCTGTCAGTCCCATTGCAAGAAGTGACATAGTTTACTCTAAATGTATCTTACATGTATAGGATCATTGATCATGGCTTGAGCTGCTCACTGCGGGCTGGTCAGGGTTGGTGAATTAAGTTCAATAGATGATAGATTTACACGGGGAAAGTATTTCATATTCAGAGGTATCTTACAGACACGCTTAAGTAGATTTTCTGGGTGGCCCATTCAGATTGTTAAAATTATCGGTCTGTCAGATTTTTCTTGAGGAGATGGAGTTGTTCAGTAATGTATAGACCATGGCCTTTAAGCACATAACTGAGAACATGCTTCTGTTTACGGCAAATTCTGCTCTGTGAGTGTAACTCCAGGGCAATTGTCCAAGTAGCACCTAAATTCACAGGCACATCTGAGGTCTGAATACCTATGTCTGCAGTTTCAGTGTTTATTCCTCACTACTCATGCATAACTCAACTGTGAATACAGCCCTGTGTTTCTTTTATTTGAAAAATGTTTTACATCCTGGGCACGTGGAACAGACTACTCCCACATAAAGCCTGTTTTCCACGGATTATAGCTCACTCACCCCCCTACCTCCATCCAGCGTCCCATGATGAGCAGCCAAAATGATTCATCCATGCTTGAAACTAAGGACAGAGTTCATGACTGCAAAGCAAAGCTCATGTAGATACACATATAGCCACTGTTTTTCCAAGAGCTCCTCTGAGGGAATTCCAGTGGTGTTACAGACTGCATATTAATTGAATGTTGCACAGTTCATTGATTTAATGTGAATCTGGATTTGGATGTTAGGACAGCTTGGGGAATTTTGCTTGAAACTAATCTAACCACTGTTCATGAGCATACTAAACACTTTAATGCAAAATCAATAATGGCTGAATGGAAAACAGTAAAATCCCGTTTTCACACGCAGCCATTTGACTACCTCGACATGTGTGTTTGTGTAAAAGCAAGATCACAGACACTGCATGTCTCTGGGGTGATTTAAATGCTCACCTCAGCACACACCCAGTGGGACACAATGACTCATGAATGGAAGTATAATTCAGGTAATATCTTCACACCTGCTGAGCAGCATACCAATCACCCAGCAGCATCAACACACACAAACAATCCCTCTTATTGCAGCTGAAGTTCCCATATGGGTTTAATAACACCACAGCGACAAGCAATATTGTGGTTATGACGGAGGAAATATCATCCAAAACTCTCTCTTTATCATTCATTCATTACAAGCAAGGTTCATCCCCTTTTCATTGGATAAGTTTCATTTTCAAAAGACATAGATGACATATTGGATGGATGGATGAAGAAAATGGATGTATTAAAAAAATTATTATTAATAATCATCATCATCATCCATCATGAACAATCATTATCCTCAGCTATATAGAACTTCTTCCATTTTGGGTCCAATATCTCAAAATTTAGTAATTTAATAAAAAATTTAATAAAAAACTTTAGTAATTGTGTGTGTGTGTGTGTGTGTGTGTGTGTGTGTGTGTGTGTGTGTGTGTGTGTGTGTGTGTGTGAGGGAATTCAGACAAAGTCAGACAAGGTCAGACATGAGATGTACCTGATTCAGGCTTTTCTAATGCGATTGCTGAATTCTCATGAGGTTCCTTCCAAATTAATTACAAACTATATTCTGTTATGCTTTGAAAACAGAAAAGCTCATTGACATTGAGCGATCCTCCATAGACGAAGTGGAATATACAATTTAGCCAGTGTAAAATAGATTCGAGCCAAATTTTCAAGCCTGAGTATTTGAGTCTCATTGATAAATACAGTATAACGTTTAAACTACAATTTCCCTTAGGATCAGTTATACAGTTAGGTCCGAAAGTCTGAGAGCACTAGTGAAAATGCTTCTTCTAATTTAATAGAACAGTTTTCATTACAAATTATATTACTGACAACAACTTGAGTGAAATGTAGAATCTTTGAAATATTTATATTTATTATGAAATTCAGAGTTTCTTAGTATTTGGTATGTCACCTTTTTTGCTTTAATGACAGTGTGCACTCAAGCTGGCATGGACTGCCCAAGTTTGTGCAAAACCTTATGACCCAAAAAAATCCATCGCAGCATCGTCCGAACACATGCTTCAATAGAAGAAATTAGACATGAGGAAAATCTAACCTTTTGTACCAAGCAGTTAACATGGTCAATATCATAAATTTGCTTACATTTAAACAGGAACCTAGAAATAATCCAGAATATTGAATATTGAATATTCATGATATTGACATTTTCTTTCTTTGTTTTAAATATTTAAAAACTCTAAAATCTTCTGTTGATTTCCAATTTTACATGAAAGTCTAACATAGGTGGATGAGTATGCAGATGCATGTAGATGAGTAAGGGTCGTCAGTGTATGGAATAATTCCCTCTCTGCTTGAAGTCCACATAAACCAGAGGTGCTCCACCATATTTACGAGTTGTTACGAGATGTTATGGTGGCACCAAGCTGGCAGTGAACCATTTCATAACTGCTGGAGTAGCTCGCCTACTCCAGCAAAAAATACACAGTTTTGTTATATCAGTTATACTATATGCATAGAGAGTGAGAGACTGCATAAGAGAAAGAATATCCCCTTTTTTCTTCCATATTTTCGATTACACACGTAATACACATTTTCGGGTACCTGAAAAAATATACGAGTTAGTGGTCTGATGTTTAAATGTGTGTGCTTTAAAGATATGTTTGATCCTGAGAACTTCACAGCACCGGTGGAACATAAAAGACTAAAGACTCATTAGCAGGGCTGTTTCAAAAAGAGAACTTTTACAACTAACAAGCTCATTTAAGGGAAAGCCAGAAAGGAGTAAAAGTGCTACAGGCAACCGTTGCATTTTTTTTTAGAGCACATGGATGACTACACAAGCTTTTCTGCTCCTCTTCCTACTTATAGTCCACTATGCTGTAAAGCTGTTAGACTGTGAACTAGCTAACAGCAACACTTGACTGTTATCAGAAATGCATTAAGATAGCTAGCTTGCTAACATATTCTGAAGTATTTTATCTAAGAACGCTCACCTGATCTAGCTATCATTTCCTAGCAGTTTAGTTAGTTGGCTAGCACAGATGACTGCAGTAACCAGCTGTTAGCTTAATGTTAGCTTAGACGCTTGATATCAACACTTACTAACCAGCAGCAGCAGCAAAAAAAAAATCATACAGGAAATTGTTGGGTTGTATGCAAGATTAAAACAACGTACGAAATTTTGTTCTCCAATCTTAATCTGTAGGTGCTTTTTTTCATTTGTTTCGCTGTACCTGATGGATAGTGCTGCTGTTGGATAGTGCTGCTGGTGTTAGGAAACGTAGAGTACTCTCATGGTTTTTCATTAAACCAAAACCTACTGCAGTCACTGCATGAGTGTTATTTACAATATTGGGATCTGCATGCAGTGTTCGGTTCTACAGCTTCCAAAGCTACTTTGCTAATTGTATTCTCCTCATATATCTTCCGCAAGACCGAAAGAAAGATGGGTCTGAGTGAGTCAGATGAGAGTGTTTTATTTTCACGTTCTTCATTAATATAAAACCCTTCAGCTGAAATGTGATGAATCACAGAATGACAGAGTCCGGTTGTGTTTATTCATAGCTGACTTTTTTGAGGTGAGTGATGAAGTATAATTTACAGGAGTGGGCGGTTTGAAACTATGACTGCTATACTAAAGTTATAAAATCTTATTGTGGCATGCGCTGCTCTTTTCCAGTGCAATGAGGAAATCACTTAATTAATTCATTTTAATTGCATTTCTCTCTAAATCATAGGTTCTCAGTCTTGGGGTTCGCCTGAGATGCAGGTGATTTTCCCCAATCATTATCATGAAGTCCTATAGAAATAAACTTGACTTTCAAGCAATGAATCTATACAGTGGACATACAGTGCATGCTTATAATGCTCCGAAGATCAATACAGATACACGTTTTGAGAATTTTAGTCCCTTAAAATGGAGTCATTGGCCAAAAAATGGTGCTTCAAGCAATCAGAGTCATAAAACTAACCATTCTGTTGTTTTAAATGCATGTTGGGTGCCAAATTATGTGCTAACGAATCTTAGCTTATTAGACTGTGTTTGGTTGTGCATTCATGCTCTAAATTAGCTTCATTTGTTTGTTTTCCTGCTGATATTATTTAGAGCTTAGCACTGATGCTGAACATGAGTGATTTTTATGGAGATTTGTCATAAACTCAGAGAAGCTTGTTAAATTAAAATGACCAAAAAAGTGTGCATTTTAGTAATAAAGTTTGATAATGGATTAGCATCACAGTATATCTGTATGCATGTACGTGTTAATGTGTTAGTTTTACCGGCTAGTTGATGTCATATTAGCTGTATCTGAGAGTGTCGGGTGTCAAGTGCTTAGCAGTTAGCAGAAGCCAGGAGTCAGATCGTAATGAATGAGAGCAAGTGTGGGTAATGATGATGAGCATAAATGTGAATGAAAATGGGAATATGCAGTGTTATTGGTGGGCTGGTAAACCCCACACTCTGCGCTGTAATAGCCCTGCTTCCAGCCACACCATGCACTGACTTTGTGGTAGACAGGTTGAGTGTGAAGAGGTTTACTGTCATCTTCGAGATCCCTAACTTAAAATCCGAAGATGACCCTTGGAAATTGATTCCTGGAAAATATGTATGTGTGTGTGTGTGTGTGTCTGAGAGAGAGAGAGAGAGAGAGAGAGAGAGAGAGAGAGAGAGAAAGAGTCTCTTTAATTTAAGGTCAAAGATTAAGTTATTGCCAAAACATACAGGTGCAATATCACATGGTAATGAACCACTGAGTCACTGGGTCTGAGCTGATAAGAATTTTTATCTGGTGGCTTCTGATATCTTCATAGAATAATACATTATTGATTGGATGATGAGATTAAGAAGAGAATTGTGCTGAAATGTGGAGCTCTAAATCATCTCCAGACGGTATCTGCGAGGTGAGATTAGTCTATCGTAATTCAGTTGTATCCATGGACTGAATGGGGACTGAATGAAAAATATCTTAAATGTTGACTATAATCTTATCAATGAGCAGCACCATGAGGTCTGGTGTAACTGTATGTATCGCCTATCAGCTGCTAACACATACCACTGAAATTAAAAACGAGATTTTTAAACAGTTAACTTCTCCTGGGCAGTCGATTGCAACTGCTCAACAAGACAATATCCTTTTATTAGTTGTTGTTCCCACCATTGTCATAGAGGTCCGGCGTAGTGTGATGTGTTTCATTGATTACTTTCCTATAACAGCACATAAAAAGGTGATTTATTCCTCTTATACCACAGTAATTTGTCAATGCTACCAATTTTTTTTAATTATAAAAAACACATTGTGTTACTATCCATTTATAGTTACATGTAATGTTGTGGAACACAATGTCTGCAGAACATCCAGTACCATAACTTCTGTTATAGCAGCTCTGAACAGTCAATCCCTCACCTGCCACTTTGTAAATTTAATGACCAGAAACTCCACTATGGGTGGGGTTGGGATGGTTGGAAAACATGGGTGCTTACAATTCCCATATTCATTCATATTCATAGCTTTTGGCATTGTTAAATAGGGTAAAGGTGTAAAGATGTTTATTGTCCAATTTATTACTCAGCCTCGATTAGTTTCATTGTATCTCTCCATGGCCATGCATGGACTTGGCTATGAGTTATGAGCAGGACAGACAGGGATGAACGGGATAGACAGTGAGTCGAGTTCCTCTTTCACACATGATAAATGTGTCTGGACACCTTCGACATGCCGCTTCCCACACTCGTCCCTGCACTGCAGGTCAGCCAAAGACATCTGCCTCTGACACTTCACTTCACGCTCCATCTCTCTTCATGCTCAGATCTGTCATGACTTGTTACATGCAGGGAAGGCAGGCTGGTTTAGAGGTCATTGTTCATGTTCCTTTCAGGAGAGTTTTGATCAGTTTTTATTGAGATGGACCTTCAAAACTGCACTGTAGACCTTTCATTATGTCAGTACTTGCCATTTGACTATACAGTGAGCATGAGGGCATACTACAGTTTGCACGACATTGTAAATATTAATAGTAATAAAAATTATTGGAAACAATGAGGATACATAGGTACTTAACCACAAACTAAACTCACTTTGCCTCCCAAGCCCTGTCTGGTTCCTAAACCCCACCTATATCTAAAAAAAAATAAATAATGATTAGGCCTTTGCATCGGAATGAACAGAGATTTTAATAATGTAAAACAAGTTTTCAAGAGAGTTTCAAATCTTATCAAATTCCCAATGATTATCCTTGAAAACATATCAAATTCTATAAATGTAATGTAAAGTATTTGTCAGTTCTGTAAACTACTATTTCACTGATGGTGTTTTGCCTTTCTTCAGAACTTGAGAATAATTCTTCTGTCCATTTAATGATCAGTTTATGTTTTTTAGTGAGCCAACCTAAATTTTAACAGATTTTCAAATGCATGAAACATGACTTCAGCATAGACTGGTGGTAAAAACAGTCCGTCTGTCTTAAGATGTCTAAAACCATGCTAGGTAAAGGCTGGATTGTACTTGATTTTAACTATGCAAGATGGCTGTCGTGTATATCCGCAAGTATGTGGCAATGCGTCCACCACTGATTAAACGAACTAACAGAGTGTCACAAATCGCATGCTTATGTATTATTCTATACAGTTATTAAATACTGATTTTCCTATTATGTTTAGTGTTTGAATTTTAAAAACCTCTCATGTAGCCTTTAAACCTGCTGAAAGTTCTGTTCTGTTCTGCATACCAGTCTTTTCTAGATTATTAAATACTTGAATGTAAGGTCAGAGCTTTTGATTTGAGACACAGCTCATGACAACAATCATGATGACAGTGGAAAGCTCATCAGTGTGTTTAAATGAGCTGCAGGAATATCTGGTCACTCCCTGTATGTGAGAACAGTTTCTTGTGTTCTTCACATCTGGGCTGTGGGGCAGGGTGGCTAGCTGAAGACGTTTGGCAGAGTCATGTGGCAAAATGTGTTAGCACTGCTGTGCCTGGAATCACTAAACATTTTACAGTTCCACTTGGAACAGGGATGTTTTGGCTCCGACGTGCCTCCTAGAAGATGTCGCTCTTAATCCTCCAGATTTAGATAAGATACACATGCAAGTATGTGAAACAAAGATAAGCCTAAAGAATTCAGTTTGTAAGCAGCTGCCAAAATGTCAATGGTGTTCCTGCTCCATGGTATGAATGAAATCTTTAAACTTTTTTTCCTTTTCCATTTTTGGGGGTAACCATAGAACTAGATACATGTGGTAGAAAATGTCCAAATTTCACCATGTGAAGGATTGTCCCAGTAAACTACACAAATAGCGTCCAACTTAAATTGAATTTTTAAAATAGAGGACAAAAAAAGGACAATATAGAGCGCTAGCACTCACGCCCTAAGCCATCTTGGTGCAACCTTTCTACTGTGTCCTTTGTATCTCTTTTTTCATTTTATCTTGTACCATCTCTTTGGCCTCTACAATCAATGTATTGAGGTATTGTCATTGTCTTCACCTCTCTTCCACCCTTTCGTACGATAGTCCGTCCATTGACTTCACATTTAGGTGGGTTACGACTCGTCAATACGACCCAGTTAAAAGACGTCACTGCAGTGGCACAATATGTGAATAAATGTGAATAATGAGAGGGCTCTCAGCTACATGTGCTGCAAGGACATACAGTATACAGTACATTACAGACTATAATCAAACTATTGATTTCACTGGGTGTTATTAAATTTGCTGTGGGAAGCTGGTAGCTTATAAAATAATTGTGAAAATGAGTTTGAGTTTGAGTTTGCGTTTGCGATTGATTGCTTCATTGTCTTTCAGCATGGGACGACTGTGCCTAATTTAATTTAAACATGTTCAGCTCTGTTTTGTCTCATGTGCTTTTAAAGCAACAGAAATTCTATTAAATAACCACACTAATCCTAAACAAAAAGAATTGCACGAATCTTTGTAATTTATGTACTTTATTGCTATTTCTAACCACTCCATGTTGAATTCTTGACTCCGATTGGTCAGAAGGTGTTTAATTTTCTATAACAGCAGCTCTGACTGCTCTGACTCTCAAATCACAGGTTTATATTCATGCACTTGTTCTAATACGTTATCTTCACATAATCTAAGTCTAATAATAAATGGCTTATTTATGTACGACAAGAAATTGTTTCTTTTTACGGACTAGTACACACACCACTCCAGAAGGGAGGACTACGCAAGAAATATTAAAAAATTGTAATTACTGAAAAAATCGGGATTAAAAGGAATAAAACACTATGGGATGTGCTGTTATGGGAAAATAATCAATTTTGGAGTTACTGTTACCATGGCAATGGTAACTCTCCTTCGTGTCAGGACACATCACATCACATCACCCTGTCTTTGATTATTTTTTGCACCGTTGTGTTTCATTCCTTAATTGTATACAGATAAAAGTCCACAAGGGCCAGTGTCAGTGCTAAGCCTGATACATTAAAATTCATGAAACTGACCTTGATTAAGCGATCAGAATGTGGGTTATTATTAAACCAGCTGTGAGCAGTTTGGTGGTGTATGCTACCTCTTCCAGGATTCAGAGGAAAATGTAGGTTACATTTCACTGAGATCACTTAACGGGTAGGGAGTCTTTTTTTTTCTCCTTTAATTTTCTTCCAAAAGACAACTCATCTGTCACTTTATTGCTGACTAGCTCACTCCAAACTGTGTGAATTTAAACAAATCTACAGCTACACCACATCTCTCCATAATGCAAAGTATCCTAATTCAGCTTTCTGTAAATCTACATGAAAATGAAGTCAGGCCTTAGCTGTATCCCATGGGGTTAGTCCTGCGTTAGAGCACTGAGTCTGTCTGGGAGAAAGAGAGGGAGCGGGAGAGGCAAAGCTGCAGGTGCTTCGAGGTTCATCACTCCACATGCGCTTGATGTATACACTGCTCTAGATTTCGAACCTGAAGTGCAAAGTCTTAATATGGTCCGGTTAAGGTTGTTTCATGTAACATGTACAGTTGATTAGCTAAGCCAGATGTTAGTATAAAGTTTGGTTACTGGTTAGTAGATGCAGAGGTTAGTTATGAGTAGGTTATATTTCAATTTATTTATTTGGCAAAGTGACCAACATTTGTTTATTTGTGATGGACCTGTAGCCTAGACAAGGCCTGGGAATATGAGACATGGGGTGGGAATACATCCTGGATGGGATGCCTTTGACTCATTCACACCGATGCACAATTTGTTGTAGCCAATCCACTTACTGGTATGCTTTTTTTGGGAAGTAGGAAGAAACTGGAGAACCTAAAGGAAATCAACACAGATACAGGGAGAACATGTTAAATTCCACACAGACAGCACTTGGACAGCACAGACAGACAGACAGTACACCGAGCTCAGGATCAACGGAGGATCAGGATCAATCTACTCATTTATTGTTTCTATGGTAACAACTCATTCACAGGGATTTACATTACGGATGCTGCACATAATCCAAGGAAAATAATAATAAAAATATTTTTGAAAAGTGCTTTCTGTAAGAGGGCTTTTATTTACCATTTGTGGAAGGAGTCTCCAGTGTCAGTAGGATTTCCGCTGTAGGAGAATCTTTCACTTTCTCGGTAATATGATGATTTTTTTTGTTTGTTTGTTTGTTTGTTTTGTTTTATTAACTTCAAGAGAAGAGAGAAAAAAGAGAGGCAGATGAGGGAATGACTGTTTATAGCTATTTTTTATACATAAAAAAAATCCACCTGGTTGTTGATTATTTTCCTATAACAGCATACTGCATTATGTTTAATTTCTTATATATTCTGTATTTTGAAGGCCAAAAAAAGTCTGATTCGATTACGATATGAATAGATAAGGTCAGGTTTACGATATGTTTAGGTTTATGGTATTTCTGAATAAGATTAGAGTTAAATTTAGTACATGATTAAATTTATGAAATGATGGATAATGGGATAAGGACCGGACTAGGTGTAAGGCTGAGATATGCAGACTGTACAGTATGCTTTGTGGGTATATGTACAAGATTCTTCCCATAGTGTGTTGGGCTGATGTGAATGTTCATGGCGAGCTAATGAATTGGATTAAAATTTAATAAATGTAATCCAATTCAGGTCCAATTTGTAAGCAGAGTGCGTGCATAGCTAAATAAAAGTGTCTAGATTAATTATAAAAAATTGGACGTAATAAAAAGCATTGATTTCCCAAGAATAATATATTTCATCAGATTATTGCTCTACATTGCTTTGTTTGTAATATTTTGTAATTACTGCGCAGATCCTAAGAGCTGCTCGGAGGACTTGCAGCTTCTCTGTGCTTTTTGTGTTTAAGGATGCAGTGCATGAGTCTTTTGCATGTTTTGTCTAAGCTTCAGAGAAGTGTGATAAGGGATTAGTAAACGCATTAGTAAGAGCTAGTGGATAATAAAGACCATAGAAACACACTCTTTCTGACTGTGCTCTCAATTACCTAGGGACAGAACATCCAATAATCACTGCAAGGCTAGCTCAAGGATTTGGTGGAATCTTTATTATACATATCTCTATACTCTATATATCTGTTTCTGATGTAACTTGTATCTCTAGGTTCTGTACTTAAACACCTGCAATGTTTATTCTTCTTAGAAAGCCGGTTCGTGCTGGACTTTGAGAGAGTGAGGACAGAGCAGCAGTTGTGCTGACAGACATCCAAGAAAATACCATATATTCCCATAGGTGTGGTGTATTAAAATGGCTGGTGATAGAAAGCCTTGTACCTTTCTTGTCGACTGGTTGACTGGAATCATAAATCATCTGGGAAGTAAAGTGAAAAAACTTTCAGGTTCTTCAGTTTGTCCCTTTCTTATACGCTTTTCATTTCTACGCAACAGCTCTTATTGAGGTGTCCCAGCATCGAAGTACCCACACTGCACTGCACCGTTGTCTGCCTCATCCTTGACCATTAGTTTGTGCAATGAGGCTACTTCATTTCATGGTATCTTTTTTAATTTCATACTTTTCAGGATGAATTATGGCTTGAAAGGATTAAGCCTTTTTGAGTACTGCATGGGTACCTGCTGTAAATGAGTGGCAATCTGATTCACGTGGTCTGGACCAGCATGATGTTGTACATTCTCGTAAGGCTGTACAATTAATCATAATTTAAACACTTCTTCAATTATTCATACTCTACATTCAGACATCTTCAGTAAGTGCTTCAACATGGTTAGGGTCAGGGTGGATCCATAGGCAATTCTGGGAACACTGGGCAAAGGCGGGACTACACTCTGAATGGGACGCCAGTCTATCACAGCCACTATTCACACACACATTCATACCTAGGGGCAAATTTATAGTTGCCTTTCGGCACGTTTTTGGGACGCAGACCACAAGACGACCTCAGGATCGAATCAGCGACCTTAAAGCAGTGAAGTGGCCGTGGTACCGACTGTGCCACCCACAATTCAATTAATTAAGCATAACTGATGGCAGTATTGATGTGATATTCTAATGTTGGCTAACTATTTTTTATATAAATAATAAATTTTCCGTGAGAATCAATAACATTACTTCCTCACCACATTACCTCTAAATATGTTCTTGTGTGGCTTATAGTGTAGGTCATAGTGTGATAGAAAAGCCATTTTCTAATTGCTTTGGAATAATAAAATGGCACCAAAAACATAAGTATTTTGGAATAGAATCATAGAAATCATCATGATTTCAATGTTGAGCGAAATAATCGTGATAATCTTTTCAGCCATTAATGTACAGCCGAAGCGGACACGAGAGAGGGACGTCAAACTGTACGTCGTCTACAGAGACCTCCTCGACTTTGTTCAGGACAAGGTACGCTTTCGGGACCATCTGACAATGAAGGACATTGAAAACATCATTGTGAATGAGGAGGAGAGCCTGAAAGACAGCTCAGGAAACTGCCAGACTGAATTTGAGGGAGGTGAGTGGTAAAGACTGCTGGCAGGATATTTCACTGGTTTAACAGGATCGATCAGATCGTGGATCGTGTTTCTTGCTTATGGCTTCAGCACAAAATAAAGTGCTGCAAATCAAACCTTGGTGAATCTACATATGATCATGGTTGTAACTAGCTCTCACATAGCCTCTCGTCTCCAGACGTCCTGATAACATGGTGGCAGAATGAAGTCTGCTGTGGGGAAAGATGCATGAGTTTGCTTGCTGCAAAAACATTAGCTGATCCCGTTAGGCTACAAGCTCCTTAGATGGCTATAAATCAACACTTAATGTTAGTTTAACGTTAGTCTTTAATAACATACTACAAGCATGATAAATAAAGTGCATTATTAACTAATCATGTAACGTAATTCAGAAATCAACATTAGCCCAAGCGATAGTGAAAGCCTCTTCTTCCTTTCTCACGGTTGACTAAAAAGGGTCAAATAGAACAAAAAGTCTATCATGCGCACAAGAGAGATAGTGAGGATTTAAAGATTTTTACATTCAAACTGTGATGTTTACACCATGTACTAGTGCCAGAGGTATTGTGGCCTATAATTTCTTGTTTCACATACTCATCTGGCACTGTTCATTCCTCCTTCTCTGCTCAGAATGCTGCTTTGTTAATTCATATTCATTCATTTCATCTGTCATTTCATGTGCCTGAAGAGAATGGCCTTCGGTTTCACTCTGAACATTACGGTCGATGAATAAGATGTAAACTAATGCGAATGTGGCAAGAAGACAGAGATCAGACAGGCAAATGAAGGGAAAGAAGCATAATGTGGTCTATTTCCTCACAAGGACGCATAAGTAGCTCTGGTTTTCCTTTATACGGCTCCATATTGGAGAAGTAGGGGGGAAAAGAATGAATTGGGTGGGAATGAAAGAAAATCCCCTGGTGAGAGTGAATGGGAGGCACAAATCTGATTCCTTAATCACAGAGGTAAATTAGGAGCGGATTTGTAGATACACTTCCAGCCCCACTGTCAGAGCTCAGGAGAGACACAGATGGGCTACTCTTCTCTTTTATTCAGCCTCACAGATAAGAGAGCAGCAGAGGTCTTTTAGCTTGCCTGCAGGTGAGAGATACCAAGTAAAACTAAGTAGCTGTTGCCAGTTGATAAAATCCTTCATTTACAATGCTAGGCTATAGACTGAACTGAGGAATATTATGCAGGGTAACACACCCGTGGCAGTCATATCGTAGGGTCAATCCAAACAGAAGTGATGGAAAGTGCTTTCAGAACAGTTGTTTTTGAAGGGATCAAAGTGTGTTTTTAATGAAAAATTGGTCACAGCAACAGGCAAGCTTAGCTATAAATTAGAGTTGTAACCCAATGCCACTGTCTGTACCTGTATCGTGCAAATATCTGTATCGCCATTCATATTTAAACTTGAAGTAGGTGTGGCCTAAAGAAGAATGGTCCCCTATGATCCTTTCTGACAAGTTTACTAAAAAAAAATAGTGCTTCTCTTATTCATATCTGTATTTGTATCTGTTTAGAATACATTGTCTGTCCATTCTGAATAATGTATTGTATAAGTCATTGTAAGGATGATATTTACATCTAGTCCAGACTTGGTAATGTAACGACTATAAATCGTACTAAAATGTTTTCTTTTCACATCATCTGAGAACTTCTGCACATAAACATTATCTATTTTCAGTTAAAGTATTTGCATCTACGGCAGATCATTTTGTTGCCTTTAAAGTGGTCGCTTAACAAAGTCTGACTGTCTGTTTTCACTATCAGATTCCTGCTGCATATTTGTTGTTGTTTCTCTTCTGTGTGACTTCTTTAGTGCACTCTAAAGGAAAGAATCGGCAAACGTGTGTCCGCAAGAGCCTCATCTGTGCTTTCGCAATGGCCTTCATCATCAGCGTCATGCTCATTGCAGCCAACCAGATGTTGCGTAAGGGTATGGACTAGCTCCGTCCACTGTGACCCCCGAGTGATATTACCTCTGCTCCACTTATCTAGCCAAACAAGACATATCAACGAACAACTGAATATGTCGTTGACATTTATTGCTTTGTAACTGGGCTTGCAGTGAGCAAGCGTCCCACTGTGCAGAAAACACCAGCCCACTACTCTCTGGATTTAATGCACTCCAAAGACTTCTATGCATCCAGCTTTAGACATTATAATGAAGTACTACTTTCTCAGAAGAACTGGAGCCAACACATGGATGTAATAATTCACAAACTGACATGATAAAACTCTAATAACAGTTGTTTACCCTCCCTTTATCTCTCTGACAGGAAGACACAAGGGCTCCTCTCTGGCGCCCCTTTAATGCAATAAGATTTTGGCCCCCTCTTGTATTTATGCGTGTTTCTCTCTCATCTTCTCATCAACTCCAGACTCCATCTGAAACAGGAGTTATGAGGAGGACACCACTCACCATCAAGTTCAGTTCATTGTCTGTATTTGAGCATGTGCATGTAAACCTGCTTCGGTCCGAATAACAGCATTAGCTTTTGCTATCGAGAGATCTTTTCTTGATTAAAAATGGAGTCACACAATCTGTAGCAAAGCACAGTGATTGAAGGATGATACCATATTTTCCAGACAATAAGTTGCTCTGGAGTAAAAAGGTATGTCTGTGAGAAAAGTGTAGGATTCAAATTATATATACGCTTTATTTCTGATACCTAGCTATATACATGGTCAAGTTAACAAAAGCAGATGTGTTATTTTAATCTTTCTCTATGCAGTTCAGTTGCTTTTGAGTCACCAAGTGCACCAACTGGAAACCTTCTGTCAGACAATATTTATTTTATTGTGTCTTTACAAGCATATAGATTTAGGTCATACAGGCAACATGACTGACAGTCAGGAGGAAATGCCTCATTATCCTGACTGGTTGGATGCTGGTGGTCCACATCATTTGGATTTTCTCTCATTTACAGAGCCTGGTGCACCACAGAGACCAAGGGCTTCACCTCTGAGCAGATATTTAATTGAATATGAAGAGACCCTTGAAAGATATCAGGGTCTTGGTTTATAAATCCCTGCGCCCACCTTTAATGCAAAACATCCAGCTACCTGGCAGAGGGCATTTTATAGTCTGGAAAATATGGTAAATAATTAAACACAGAGTACTTGCCAATACTTGTAGATGGAAAACTATGTGTAGCTATAATAAAATTAATAGCTATGTTAGTTATTGCTAGTCATGCTTGGAACAATGTGAAGACATGTCAGGGGTAGTCTTCGGTCTTTCTTTCTGATCAAAACTGAGTATGAGGTCTTCTAAAGGTCTGATAAACATTTTTGTCTGATTACCAGTACAGTGATTCACTTCTGCAGAAGTGTCTATGACAAGCTTTTGGACTTTTTTGGTCCATTTTTGATTACTCATTCAGTTCAGACTCAGGCTCAGTGAATGCAGCATTTAAATGCACCTGAAATAAACTAGTCTGTCTCTTACCTTTGTCTTTTTATCTCCTGTTACTGTATGTAACCCTTTCTCTGTAGTGAAAATACTATAACTGTTTTGAATATATCTAAATGTGTCAATATTCCCTTTGCCTGTTCACTCTGTTTATGTGTAATAGCGTAGCAAAGTCACGCTTTCTCATATAGCACTGCATGCATGTCTGTGTATATAATGCTGTAATAGCGAAGCTGTCTGTTGGATGCGTACCTGAATGTCTAGCCCATGCATGTCAGAAACTGTTTCTACACATATGTGTAAAGCACTGGGTTTGCTGGGTTTTTTTTCCCTTGGAAGCAATCAGCTGTCTTCCTGTCATCTCTCATGTTAGAAAAGAATTGACGAGTTAATTGAATGAAATGAGCCATTATAGGTGATTTATATAAGGAATAAAACACACCAGAGTGTGCTGTTATAGGAAAGTAATTAATCATGGGGTTGATTATATTGATCGGCAATACCACCCTGAAGCTAATTATTTTCCAGTAACAGCACGTTCTGAAGTGTCTTATACCTCTTATAGTACAGCAGTTTGCCAACTATTCCAATTTTTTTTTATTTATTAAAGAACAACAGTCGCATGACAAATAGGTAAATATCAATGTTTTGTTCAATCAAGGACAATAAGGAAGGGAGTGTTCGGAGAGAAAAATCTCTTTCTCTTAAGTTAATAAAACAACTTGTCATGTTACTGAGAAAAAACAAAGCCCACCCTTCTGTCAGAAAACTTAAAGTTACAGCTTTACCTCTGACTGTTACAAAGTGCTGACACTGGAGACTCCTTCCAAAAATGTAAATGTAAATAAACGTCTCCTCACACACTCCTCATCTGATTACGTGGACTGCGACGGAACGTTCAGGGACACATTCAACAATGATATCTTTCTTATTACACAATTTTTCCTCGTGTGATTATATTTGGAGTGATTTGCCTCGCAGCCAACATTATTGTCAGAACTGCTGTTAGAGAAAATTCATTAATGAACACCAGTGAGAATGGAGAAATCAGCAGTGCTGTGGTAGAAGCCTGAAACAATGACTGTACTTTACAAAAAGATTCAAGAGGAGAGAAATGTTTAGGGGTGTAAAGATTTACTGAATATCCAAGACAAGGCTGCACAGATGCCAAACAGTGCGAATCCAGCAAGAGTCAGGAGGAAATGGTGAATGAATACAGGAAACTGCAATACCACACATGCATCTCTTTTTATTACCGTTAAAATATTATGTATAAATGTCCCAGTCCCAGTGGAGAAGTGTGGCCTCTGTGCATGTCAGTTCCTCTGAAGGAACCAACTGTTTCTGCACAATTCTGACTCACATTATGTCACATCAAAACAGCTCTAAATTGTATTCATTAGAATTGTCAGATCTCTCCTAGATTGGATTGTTCACGTGCAATGGTTTTCTCTCAGAAGAGTTGTAGTCTGCTGTTAAATGAATAAGCGGTCAGTGGCTCCACCTAGTGAGCCTTGTCAATTTCCAATCTGTTTTTTTTTTTTTTGATTGAGAAAGCAAATATTGACCATGTGTGCATGCAGTCTACTTAAAATGACATAAATTTAAAAGATTTAAAATATGTTTAAATTCTATCATTTCCAGTTAATATAACTGTAAAAAAATTTTTGCAATGTTCTGTCCATATAAAAAAAATGATGGTAAGGTCTGTGCTTCTGTTGTGTACCATCCATGTTGATGCCATGTAGTGGACTGAGTGGCAAAACTCCAAGTGCAATAGTTTGTTTATGCCCCTGTCATTCAGTTTAATCTCCTCATTACTGCCAAATCTACTTCTGTCATGGTCTTCAATTGCAAACGCTCAGTAAAAGACTACTTTTGGCTCTTTTTTTGACTGTATATGTTTTTTTTAAATAATTTTCTTTACTACACTTTATTACAGTTTTTATTTTGCTTATGAGTGATTTTTTTTCCCTGGGTTTTTATTATACTTTTGGGATTTTTTTTTATCTGGTAAAGGGTACAGTGGGCTCTTGAATATAGTTTGCTCTCAATCCAGAATCCTCTCTTTTAGCATGCCAAGTGAAATGTTCAGAAGAAATTTGTATTATGTATTTATTCTTGTGTATATGATGTATTTTATTTTTAAGAAGTGTAAAAGGGATTGTGGATATTCATAATGGTATACACTTTGCATGCAGGCTATGGATTGACAGTAAAATTATAGCAATATGATTTTTAAATAAGAAAAACAAAACTTCTAAGGAAATATGAACGTATCCTTTGTATATTGAATAAATGACCTATACAGTGAATGTGAAAATAAACACCTTGTATCAACTACAGTGCAGATAGAAGAAGGAATGAATGGGAACATAAGTGAAAAAAGAATAAAGGAGCTAAAAGAAAGTAAGTAAGAAATAATAACGCGTCATCTCTTTATTAACCTGTGTGACTGCTCACTCGAAGTGAATGAGTTTAATTCAAATCTAAAACAAGTCTATAAAATAACTTTGACATTAACCTAACATGTTCTTTGAGTGGAAAGATTAGGAATAAAAACTCTATAGCCCTTATAAATAGACAAAATATTATTGTACACATTTGAATCATGTTGAAATAAATCTGTAATAAACATGTACTGAGGTGGTCCTTGGAATTTATTTTCCATTTAAAGGGGCCCCATATTACAGAAAGCTTGAGAACATAGGTTAACACTCACTGGGTACTTTATTAGGAGCAGTATACTAATACTGGGTAGGGCCTCCCTTTGCTCTCAAAACAGCCTCAATTCTTCATGGCATGGATTCCACAAGATGTTACAAACATTCTGGTCCATGTTGACATGATTGCATGATGCAATGCCTGCAGATTTTTGTGATACGGTGCATTATCATGCTGGACGTAGCTAGTAGAAGATGTGTAAAGGGATGAAGGGATGTACATGGTCAGCAACAATACTCACATAGGCCGTGGCATTCAAGCGATGATTGATTGGTATTAACAGGCTGAAAGTGAGCCAAGAAAACATTCCCCACACCATTACACCACCTCCACCAGCATGGACTGTTGACATAAGGCAGGTTGGGCCTCTGGATTCATGTTGTTGATGCCAAATTCTGTGTGCCTCAACAGAAATCGAGATTCATCACACCAGGTTACATTTTTCCAGTCTTCATTTGTCCAGTTTTGGTGAGCCTGTGCCCATTGCAGCCTCAGCTTCCTATTCTTGGCTGGCAGAAACTCATCTGCCTCAAGGGTCTATATGTTGTGCATTCTGAGATGCTTTTTTGCTCACCACAATTGTACAGAGTGGTTACCTGAGTTACTGTAGCCTTTCTATCAGCTCAAAGCAGTCTGGCCGTTCTCCACTGACCTCTCTCATCAACAGGGCATTTCCATCCGCAGAACTGCCACACACTGGATATTTTTTCTTTATTGCACCATTTGGATTAAACTGTAGAGACTGTTGTGCTTAAAAATCCCAGGAGATCAGCAGTTATAGGAATATTCAAACCAGCCAGTCTGGCACCAACAATCATGCCACGGTCAGAATCACTGAGATCACATTTTTCCCATTCTGATGGTTGATGTGAACATCACCCGAAGCTGCTGGCCCGTATCTGCATGGTTTTATGCATTGTACTGCTGCCATTAAATAATCGCATGAATGAATAGGTGTCCAGGTGTTCCTAATAAAGTGCTCCGTGAGTGTAGTTTCCTTGACCTTTATTAATAGTTATAAATATGTTGTAAGAGTATATTTGAGAAATAGTAGTGGGAATGACTCTGATCTTGTATTGACGACATATTTAGTAATACTGGACATATTTAGTATAAAAAATATATATACGAAAACTTACATTATTTATTGAATAAATTAAATAATTGTGTGTGTGTGTGTGTTATATACACAGTATATAACTTTTTTGCAGTAATAATAATAATAATAATAATAATAATAATAATAATAATAATCGCAGTAAACTTTTATTACTCCATTGCGTGGCGTCTGTTAGCTGTTTTGGTTAGCATAACGGACAATGATAACGGCATTTCATGAACAGACCACTGGTAATGTAGCGGTTTTATTGAACGCCAGGCGCATTAATACGGAATTCAGTTACTGTGATGCGGTCTCATGTGCACGTATATTGAGGATTTTACAATGACGTCGAACGCGGCTCAGCCAATCAGATATTAGAACCGAAACTATCCGTTTGAAATTGATTAGGTTTCATTTTGCGAAGTCAGGAGAGTCAGAGAGATGACGTGTTGTTTGTGCTGCTCTCTGATTGGATGAAGGGACACACGCGCTCACTTTCTATTTCATTTTCTGCAAAAGAAGTGTAAAACCCCTACAGCTTGGACTTCCGGGAATACTGCAGCCGCGGTAGGTTAAAGATTGCGAAACATTTTCAGTAGGTGTGTTAGACGTAAGGTTAATTTATATTTACATTTAGATTTATTTACATTTATATTTATAATTGTAGTATTTTGTCAGAGGGTTTTGTACAACGCCACATACACGAGAGGAAGAATTCAAGCCGTGCACGAGCGGTTTTAATCTGTATGTATGACCACAGTTTACTGGTTTTTACTCTTTTTTTTGTGTATACCTGAAACGGGTTGAATTAAAACAGAAAGACAAGTTAGGCTACAGGTTATCCAAACTGCGTGGATAGTAAACACGGAAGTGACGGCTATGGACGGTCATGTGATGTTAATCGTGCAGTTTTCTGCCTGTGAAACTCGTAATTCCTGAAAATTATAAACAATAGCCTAGAAGTTAGACGTGTACATTTTATATAGTTTAAAGTGGATTCATAGATGAGCTGTTCAGTGACCACTGCTGTCTGACGTCATCTATTTGAAGTCATCTATCTAACGTAAAGTTTTTTTCTTGCTGTGTATATTTTTGTTTGTTTGTTTGTTTACAGTGCCATTTTTTGAGACACACACTAGAGATCAATTCACTAACATTCCCTTCCTCCTCCCCAAAACATGCCAAAAAGTGGATTGGCAACACTAAAATGACCCTAGGTGTTAATAAGTTTGCAAGTGTGTCTGTGTGTGTCTCTACTGACATTCAAGTCTCACACCTCGTATTCCTGGGATAGGCTCCTGATCCACCACATCCACAAAGATCCATCACAAAGATGGTGAAAATTTTTTTTATTTGTAAACGATAGTAATTATCATGTAATGGAAGCAAAAGTGGATGCAAGTGCAGAGAACCTGGAGGAAACCCACACAGACACAAGGTGAACACTGAGGCAGGAGCTAGTTCAAAAGTAGGCCACTATTTCAGGAAAATTGTGCACCTGGCAAGCTATACAATTAAGCAACAACTGAGAGAGCATTGTAAATCTCAAAAGACCTCATTTGAAGGGTATGGGTCTTGAATGAGAGCCCAACAGTGGCAGCCTGGTGATGCTGGGATTTTAGCTATCAACCATATGATTGAGACCAGAGATTTAATCACTGCTCCTACTGACATTCACTATATGGCCAAAGGTATGAGAGTCTTACCATCACACTCGTATGTTTTTTGAACATCTCATTCCAGATGTAGTCTCCATTTGCTGTTATAATTTCCTCCACTCTTCTGGGAAGGAGCATGGCTGTGGGGATTTGCCCATTCAGCCACAAGAGCATTCGTGAGGTCAGGCACTGATGTTAGGCGAAAAAAGGGTCTGGGGTGCAGTCGGCTTTCCAGTTCCTCAAAAAGGCGTTCAGTGGTGTTGAGATCTGGGCTCTGTGCAGGCCACTCGAGATCTTCTACTCCAACCTTGGCAGACCATGTCTTCATGGACCTCACTTTGTGCATGGGACATTGTCATGCTGGAACACATTTAGGCCTCTTAGCTCCAGTGAAAAAAATTTGTAATGCTGCAGCATACAAAAATATCCTATACAAATGTGTGCTTTGTGCTAACACTTTGGGGAAGGTCATCATATGGGTGTGATGGTCAAGTGTCCACAAACTTCTGGCCATGTTATGTATTTATCTTTCCTCCTTCTTACAGTTTGCTGTTCTTCCTCATTTAACCAACTCCTGCTGTGTTGCAGTCCTACACATTTCCCCAGACAGCGTCATGTCTTTCCATTTTCACTCTAGTCACGCCTCGGTGCTGCCAATTTGCCAAAAACCCCTTCTGAGCTCGGTTCCGATTTCTGTTCAGGTTGCCACGGTTGCATTATAAAAGCAGCTCAATGGCCAATTAATACTGTAACTCAAAATACGTTTCTTCTAAACACAAGTTACAGTTAACACATTTGTTGTTACTTAGTACACACACAAATCTTTGCTTAACACCAACAGAGCATTCTCACTGTTTTAACAGACTCATCACTTTCATTTCACTGGAAGGACTGAGCTCAGCGCAGGGTAACAAGGCTTTTTAATCTCTTATTGAGCATCCAGACTGACTGGATTTTCTATTTTCAGGTGTGAAGTCTGTATTCTGCTGAGGATATTCTGAATTCATTTAAGGGTAAGCCTGAACTGGTCCGTTTAACATATCAGTATTTGCACAGTGTAAAAATATTAGCCTCTTTGACTATGTCTGCTTTTTCTAAACACAGTGCATATGCTATTTCTGAGCATTTCAAATCCGGTCTGTTCTGCCCAAATAAAGCAGTCTGCTCAGTTTGACAACATAACTACATAATGAAAGAATGCAGTCTCACTCTGGTATGAGTCACATGGTCAGGGGTCTACAGTATGGTAGAAAATCTCAGCTCCACCCTTCAGGTGAAAAAAACAATTATTAGAACTTTGCTTAGTAGGTCTCTAATAAAAAGAATTCATATAAGAGATTTTTTGGGGATTTGATTGCACCCTGAATTCTGTAAAGCACCAGGATGTTTGAGCTAAAACCCTGATTGCCTCTGCCAGGAGGTTAAAACCTGGATGTAGGCGAATCTTTCAGATAAGTAATGACACTAAACATACATCCACATTAACACAAAATGTCTTGCAATGGCCATCTCTGTTTCTGGATCTGAACCTACTTAAAACCTGTCATGAGATGAAAACTAGTCGTGAGTGAGAGTATAACTGAAGGACATACAGCAGCTTGAAATGTTCTGACCAAAATATATAACATAGCATGTATTACATTATATTGCAATCTAACAGTAATGTGCTTGCATTGTGTTGTCAGAGATCGCATCATGGCCATGTGACTACTGCATCGGCTCTGCGTCAACAAAATACGACCAAGAGCATACTGGTGGAAGGCGAAACATAGACTAATGTAATTCTAGTCTGAATTCCAGCTGTGTTGAACTCTGTAATAATGTGTGGCTGCAGTAAGAGAAGACAAAGAGTCACGAATCTTTTTTTTCCTCCTCTGATATGTTTCTCAGACAAGTCATGGAGGTTCAAGACATTGTGGCAAGCAGAAATGTCCCTATGGTGATTTTACAGAATAAGATCCAGTCTGCCAAAACCCCTGAGGAGAAAGAAAGATTTGAGAAGCAAAAGTTTGAGCTCCTGGAGGTAAGCTATGATTGTTTGAGTGATTACATATTATACACAAATCCATCTTCCAGTACAGTAACAGGCAATGCGATGTTGCTGTATCCCGCAGTTAACAGAATCTGCTGTAACTGCCCAGTAACTAGCTCATTATCTAGCATGAACATAGCAAGAATTTTGTTAGCTAAGAACATGCAATCTATAGTTTTCTAGCCATTACATTCCTGCAATAGTAGTGTGCTTAGCTAGCTAGATAGCATAGCTAATTTAACTGACTAACAAGCTAAAGTTAACATAAATGCCTAATATTGCAATATACTGAGCTTCACAGCTTGTAGTAGCTTATAGTAATAATTATAATCAAATGCTTTAAATGATGAGTTACTTTTACCACTCCAGAGATCGTTTTCCTATAAATTCACACCCGAAGTGCTCTTATATGACACAAGTTTGCCAATCCTAATAATTTTCCTTTATTAAAACTCATTTGCCATACTTCTAATCCATTTGCAGTTATGTAAATGTGAAATATCTGTGAAACAGTTTAGTTCCTGTTATCACTTACAGCTATAAAAACAGTAGTTCACCAGAGAGCCTCTCTCTTTTTTTTTTTCTCTCTCTCTTTTTAAGTTGATAACACAAAACAAGTTGATAAGACACAGCTTGCCATGTTGCTGTGAAACTGCAAAGCCCTCTGTCCTGAGGATTTTTCTATCTAAAACCTTGAAGGAACAGTTTTGCCTCTGACATTCGATTTTCACCTCCACCCTGTGTGTGGGGAGTTTGCATGTTCTCCGCCTGCTTTGGGGGTTTCCTCCAGGTACTCCGGTTTCCTCCCCCAGTCCAAAAACGTCTTGTAGGCTGCTTGGCATCTCTAAATTGTCTGTAGTGAGTGAATGGGTATGTGAGTGTGTGTGCGTTTGTGCCCTGCGATGGGTTCTCAGCCCATCCAGCATGTCCCTCGCCTTGAACACAGAGTCCCCTGGGATAGGCTCCAGGCTCCCCGTGACCCTGTGTAGGATAAGCAGTACAGAAAATGGATGGACGGATGATGATAATAATAATAATAATAATAATAATAATGATGACAGGGTGGCAGTCAGTTCTTGGCAGTTCTGGTCCTTCCTATTTGGGTAAAGTAAAAAAAATATATTTTTTTATTCTAATATACTTTTGGGGATATTTCTTTCCTTAGGGAAGAGACCTGGTCATAAACTCTATGAGGCAAATAGTGGCGAAGTGCACAGACTCCACTCAAGCTGCAGAGCGGGTTTTTGACGGAAAAAGCCGAGCCTACGCAAGCCTGGAATATAAGGAAGTTGCCGAACACTACAAAGAAAAGTGCTTTGACTGGCATGACACAAAGGTAGAAATCTCAAATTCTTGCTGTAAGTGTACACTCCTGCCCAAAAAAATGGGCCAAGCCTAAAATGGCTATCTATTGGATATCTAATGGAGGTTTTGTGTCTAGAGGAGATGTGTTAAAAAGCCATCGCTTTCTCAGAAAAACATCAAAGACAGAATGATTTTTTTGGGCAGAATATTGAAAGTTTGATTGAGTGGTTCCATAGAGTTGTGCGGAGTGATGAATCATGATTTGAGTTGTATGATGATGCTCCAGAGAGGTGTCTTTAAACATCTGGTGAGAAATGCAGTAGTGAATGCATCTCCAGCACAGTTAAGCATGGAGGATGAGGTGTCATGGTGTGGGGACCATGACTGTGAAAAAAGTAAATTAAAGTAAATTAATGCTTTGGAATACAGGAGAATATTGCAGAAAAAGTTGTTTTCTAAAGAGGAATGATCAGATGTTATTTTTGAACAAGACAATGCTCCTGCCCACACTGCAAAGACCTCCCAAAAGTGGCTTGAGAACAGGTCAGTCAGGCTCATGCCATGGCCTGGTGAGAGTCCAGATTAGAACCTTATACAGAATATTTGGTCTCACGTTAAACACAAACTAACCAGGAAACATTTTTCAACTACTCATCAACTGTTTGAAGCCATCTTTCTTGATTCTTCTTTCTGTAAAAAACTGTCCACATGTTTACCCACAAGGCTTAAACATTTAAACAAATCAAAGGGAAATGCTATCCCATACTAAGCTCCTTTATCTATTTGTTTAATTCTTGTTAATTTCCTGACCAATGATTTGTTGTTAAGACCATTAAAAGCTTAATATTTTTGGCATATTTTGCCTTTTTTTTTTCTTTGCACCCAGGAGAGTAGAGGTGCATAACGTCACCATGTTGTTGTGCCTGTTTTCACACTGCGTTTGTTGAATTTTCAGTATCAGTCTGCGATGGATCATCTGTACCTCTTCGCTAACCTGCTTGAGGAGAAAGTTACAGTGGAACGGTAATGTCCTCCAGCTATGTGTGTGTATATACTATATGTACACGTTTTTTTTTAGATATATCTTCCATTTATTTACACTCATTGCCAATTTTAGCGAATATGAATGTGAGTCAAAAGCAAATCTTAAAACTGCGACATATATTAGAATTGAATTGATTTTTTTTTCTAGAGGAATCCATTAAGCGCTGGAACACTTGCATTGAATGTAATGGAGATGTCCAAGATTAAGATTGAGATTATGAATACGATTAAGGTTTTCATTTGACTCCCCCTCACACATAAATGCAACAAATACGATTTCATCTGCCCCTCTACCCCATTCAGCAGTGGAAAGGAACCACCATAGAACCCGCACTAACTAGATATTATTTGGGTGGTGGGTCATTTTCCACACAGCAGCAACACAGACATGGTATTGTGTGTTTGTCGACGTTTTAATCACATCACATGCTTACGTTTTAAACATTCTGTAACTTACTGAGAACTTGATTACACACCTACCTTAATGAAGTGAAGTGAAGTGAAGTGNGTCTCACCTCAGTCGTGGTATTGAGGGTGGCAGAGAGCGCTGGTCATTCACTCCCCCCACCTACAATCCCTGCTGGATCCGAGACTCGAACCCAAGACCTTCAGGTTCACCTTCGGGTTACAAGTCCAACTCTCAGACCATTAGGCCACGACTGCCCTTGGAGACTATTCCTTACCATACCTTGTAACTAATAATGCATTCACATTGAAAGAGACAAATAGTTTGTGTCACTTTGTGTCTTGTGGTTGGGTAGTAACCAGTACTGTTGTCGGTTGTGGGTGTGCACTTTAGCAGATCAGCAAAGCAAAGTATGTACACCCACCAGAGGCACCAATGACCTCTGCTACTTCCTTCCCAATCTCAGTACACATTTAATGAGCGGTTATACAGTATATGATAGGATAAGATGAAACTACAGTTAAATGATATGTTTCTATGTTGTGCATAAAACAATAAATAGGAACTAATTACAGGTAGGAACTAAAGCTGTGAGGGGGAAACTGAAGAAATGTCTGACCACTGATGTATGCCATAGGATTGTTCTGAGGACTAATGTGAGCTGATTGTTGGGATTTGTCACTGTGGAAGTGGGGGTGTGGTCGAGCGCCAATTTGCGAATGGAGGGCGGAGCCAGAGAAGCTTTGCGACAGTCACTTTGCTGCGTCATGCCAAATTTGCATATCTCAATACAAATGTCATTTATCATACTGTCTCTTTGTCACTTACTGCTGTCATTGAAATCATGGCTCTCTGCTTTGGACAAGCATAGAAAAATAAATGCTTTGTCACTTGCGAGTGTGAACGCAATGTAAGAACTGCTGCTGTAATCGTTAAGATTCTCCTTCATCCCAGCACTCTGATTGAAAATTGAATCACACTGAGCATCCTTTCAACACGCTCACTGTTTCTCTTTGCTGTTCTACACTTGTATACTGTAACGATTTATAATTCCACTGTCCGGGTCCCTTTAGAGTCTGGTTCATCTCATTTAAAAATCCCTGCAACACTGCTGTATCTTATGCACCTATACCAGCAACACACACACACACACATTCACTACCATGTCAGTGTCATTGCTGTGCTGAGAATAGTCAAACTGGGCCTGATAGTGCATAGCAACAGACAAGTTGCACAGTCAGCAATTGTATTCCTACATAAAGGAAAGAAGGTAGAAGGTAAGGGTATGTAATGAAGTGTGTAACATTTCATTTCATGTCTCTTAATAATTACCTTACAATACTTTCTTTCCCTTCCCTTCCGTTTTTTCAGGATCAAGAATGCAATTGATGAAGTGGGTGTTGCCATGAGAGCCGAAAAGGACGAGGAGATGGAACAGTAAAAGGAAAAAGAACAGGGGAAAAAATTGAAACTGAAAGCAAAAGAAAATGGCCCCGTCAAAAGTGAATGTAATGGTCTCCAGAGCCTATGGAAGAATCTTTTCCAGACTGCTACTTCAATATTAGTAACTATCTTAGTACATTTTATTTTAGCACTACACTTAAACTGAGAGGGCTCTCATGATTACGTTGCTAACTTTTGCTTGAAAGTGCACGCGCTCAGTCTGGCTCAATTGAAAGAACAGCGATCGAAGCTCACAGCTAATCTTGCAGGCTTTTTCTACAAGCTTATCTTAATGAGTCTTAGCCTTACGCTTCAAAGTGCAGGTCTGACTAAGGAAAGACAAAAACAAAAGCTAGTTTTTAAAAAATGTACAACTGAGATAGATACTCTGTAGTCTTCACTTTTGCATTTTTAACTTTGATTTACTGAGGACAAGCAATCGCACCTTTTTCTTTAAATGACTCACTGTAATGTGTTGGTTTTCTTTTGTCACAGTATTATGAATATAACAGTTTAGAACAATACATATATGGCTGTGTTTAAAGTAATAGTGGATTTAAATCCACAGAAAAAAAAATGGAGGTGTGAAAGTTTGAAATAAATCATCATAAAGAAAGTCTTGTTTCACTTTAATTTATTGCCATTCCTCTTATAGTGCCTCCTAAAGCAACTGACCATTTCATTTTGTAGTTGTTACAGTACTGGGCGAAAGTCTTAGGCACATGCAAAGAAATGCTGTAGAGCAAGAATGCCTCAAAAATAATGAAATTAAATATTTCAACATTTAAAAAATACTATAAAGAGAAGTAAACAGTAATAAATGAACAAAGTTAATATTTTGCTGTGACGACCTTTTGCTTTAAAAACAAAAATAATAGGTACAGGTACCGTTAGTGTAGTTTTATAAGGGAATGAGCTGTAAGTGTTACTGAGCATCATGCAGAACCAGCCGTAGTTCTTCTGGAGACACTGACTGTCACATTTGCTTCTTATTTTTACAGCAAAGCCCAGCAGCCTTCATTATGTTTTTTGTCTGAAAAGCGGTCTTTAACATAATCTGCTGCTTTCTTTACTGACATACAAACATTTTTCTGTAACATTTAATTTTGTGCTGGAAAACTAATGTTGGGAATCTAAAATGTTTCTGTACTGACTCGATAATGTAGAAGTCATAAAATAATAACAAAGTTTGTACTAAAAAAAAAAGTAGGGTGCCTAAGACTTTTGCACTATATATGGATAAAAGGAGGATTGGTCATATTTCTAGACTAGTGCAGGTCGTCCTCTTTTCTTTGGAAATTGTGATTCGAGAAGGAAGTCACACTGCTGTTACACACGCTGAGTAATTAGCATTCTCCTTCAAGCACGTGACTGTAAATGAAAGTAAAGTGATATCTAGTGATATCTCCCACAAACAATTAAACACCATTTTAATTCAAGGGTCACTTTATTTCAAAACTGTCCCTTAAAATCATGTCTTTAAGCATGCCGTAATTGCACCATGTGTAAATCCAGCAATACATGTTAGAAAGTTTAGTACCAGTGTCCTCATACAGTCAGCTCCAGAACTATTGGCACTCTTGGTAAAGGTGGGTTTAAAAAAGGCTACAAAAATATCTTTAAAAATGTTCGTCTTCCCTTTTTGTGGTTAATTAGCATAATTTCACACTGACAACATGAGAAATTTAAGCTGTAACTGAAATAAAATTGTTTATATTGTTCACGTTAAGTAAAAAGGTTAATACATTTGAAAGCAAATGTATTAAAATATTCTTAAAAACGCATATGACAATTATTGTCAATCTTAAAAATTCTTAGGAGTGAAATGTAACTGAAGCGTGTTTACTCTTTGACCTGAGTGAAGGGAACAAGGGAATAATATTGAAGCTGACTGTATATACACTGATATATTAACATATATAACATACAAATTTTTTCCATGGCTTCGTGTTGGAGTAACAGCTTGGAACAGGAAACCATTTAATAACAGAGATTGTAAATATGGCTTTCCTCGGTCAAGTGGCCATGTGAGTAACACATTCTTGGAAAAAAGAAAAGGGAAAAAAATTAACATATGGATCCAAATGAATCTCGAGCAACCTTGTCCAGTCAGCGAGCTTGAAGTATTTTTATATAAGGCAGGATGATAAAGCAATGATTTATTATGGCAAAATTTTATTAAGGGAAGACTGTAGCAATGCTTTCTTTAAGTCTTTTTCAACTTGGACTACAGTACACTCATCAATATTTATTATATTAGTGTACTTGCTTTAAAAAAAAAAGAGCTGTTGTTGTAGCAATGTAGTAAAAATGTGCATATGTGAAAGTTTTAGCGTTGTTAGGGTACTTTCACATATGCAGTATTTAGTCTGTTTGATTTAAATTGCAATTCACTCAATACTAAGAAGTGACTTATGAATTAAAAACAATGCTGACTACATTTTTGTCACGGCGAGGTTTTTATTTTTCTGGCTTAAAAATGTGTGTAATATTAAACCAAATAGAAAATGAACAGAACTAATGAATAGGACAATTTCTAGCTCAGAGGATAGTGATTCATTTCTGGCGTTTCTAGAACTGTGTGGGAAAAATACTTTGTATTGTTGTTTCTGTCTGTATTATAGAGAAATTCCAAAGCAAACGCTGTATTGTCTACTACTAATCTAATTAAATAACTACGATTTAAAATGCACTGATGAATCAGGCTCAATCCGTCAGCTGTCGGTTGTTTTCTTATTTATTACATCTCAAGTGTTGGGTTTTTTCAAAGAATGAACTCATTATAATACTGAACCGTGTGCGCCAGACAGCTTGAAGAATACTAAGAAAACTTTAACCATTCCACAATAAAATGAATAATACTGCAATGCTAATATAAGGCAACTATTCTGTAGTGTTTCTTGTGAGAGGTAAAAGCATGAAGGGAAAATATATTAATAATACTGCACTGTAAAAATGCACTGCCTCGTAAAATCCATTTAGAAGTAAACACATGCTAAAACTTCTACGTGGGAAGATGTATACAGTTGTGTGCAAATGTTTGCATCCCATAAACATGGTCTCTGGATGTTCATTTTACAAATTATCCACAAAAAAAGAAAATGTCAAATGAAATGAGCATTTTAGAGAAATAGATTTTTATAGTTCCTTAAAGCTGAGGTGTCAGAGTACGTTATAAACCTGGCTTACGCTTGCTATGCATACACGAACACAAGATGGCTGACACATGCGTCCTATGGTGTGCTACGGAGTGTCGCTTTTGCACGTCCTCAGAAATAAACTCGACATGTCCGGCGTGGCGCAATACCAACATAAATAGTCAGCAGAGCACCATGTGACACTGTGTCCGCGACTGACTAAACAAACCAAGGTTGTGTCCGAAATCACATACTTATGCATGATTCTAGACAGTTATTGAGTACTAACACTAATCGCTTTACTTATTATGATTAGTGTTTGAATTTTAATAACCTCTCATGAAGCCTTCAACCCTGCTGAAAGGTCTGTTTTGTGTACCAGTCTTGTGGATTTTCGAGATTAGTAAATACTTTTGAATGCAAGGTTGAAGTTTTCAAATTGAGACTCAGATCGAATCTCCCTTTCGGCTGCTCCCGTTAGGGGTCGCCACAGCGGATCATTGGTCATCCGCATATTTGATTTGCCACAGTTTTTACGCCGGATGCCCTTCCTGACACAACCCTCCCCAATTTTTCCAGGCTGGGATTGGTTCCCTGGCCGGGAATCAAACCCAAGCCCCAGCGGTGAGAGTGCTGTGGCCTAACCACTAGTCCCCAAATTGAGACTCAGATAATGACAGCAATCACGACGACAGCAGAAAGTTTTAAGAGATAGAGCTCATCAGTGTGTTTAACATCGCTGTCCATGAAATTGCTGAACGGTTTACTGTTCAGCTTGGAAACCTGGGGTCTGATTAATCAAAGTGAGTGTAAAACAAGTGCCAAATTTGTGCTTAACAGCTGCCCATGCACACAAGAAAATTGGTACTTGAAAAATGGACATACGCAAAGCTGTATGCAATGGCCATTGATTAATCCCGCACATTCTAAAATGATGTGCTTGTGCATGGCCTTTCTCAGTTATGCTGATATGATATACAGTACATGATATAGAAGCTCAGCGTAGTCAGCTATTACACTTTTCTACCACTTGAAAAGTTCTTCGAAAGTATGGTCAGGAGTGTGTGGAAATATATACGCACATCCTCTCGCATGAGCTAAACTTGGTAAATTCCATTCAATGCACAGAAACGTGCATACACACGGCGTACACACAAAACTATGCTTACACACAGTTGATAAAGGAGGCCCCTGATGGACAGGAATGCTTTGGCTCTGATGTGCCATCTAGTGGATGCCGCTTTTAATCACTCAGATTTATATAAAGTAGGAAAGTATGTGAACAAGTTGCTTTTTAGTTTTTTGGCAGTGAAATGTGAAGGCTTTTCCCAGACTGCCACCATTTACAACTGTCTTCTTCGTTTTGTCCTAAGAGTATGCAAACTTTTACACACAACTGTACATATGGCAAATATGTTCTCGTGCGCATCCATTTCCAAGGTGCTTCACAGTGGTAACATTAATTACTGGTGTTGATAAACCCTCTAAATTTCCAACTTATGTATAGGTATTAAATAAGGATGAATTAAATCGTATTCTTGGGGGGGGGGACTTTAGTATGAAGTCTCGTTGCTCTTCACATCACTGTACAAAATGATGTGACATTTTAAGTGTGGATGTAAGATCCTTTTGCATGAGATTTCTGTAACAAAATTGAAGACAGAACATGAACGCACTGTGCTGTCAGACAGACGGAACGACCTCACTTACGTCAGTCTTGAGTCACACACAACCTGACGACTTCAGAAACCCAGGGCAAAGTGACCCAAAGATGAAAACACCCTCCATGGTTTTCCAGTAGCTGTGCTGGCTGCTGCTGGTCATCGCGTGCACTTCTCTCTGGCCGTGGATGGGCCTGCCGTACTGCTCGCCCGTCACTGACAGCAGCGCTTCTGTGGCAGTGTGCTGGAAACGCACCGACTCATCACGCTGCCATAGAGAACCTCCACATAGTACAGTCCACTCATCCAGATGATCACCTTCACCATCCTCTCCAAAGGCACTGACTTCCTAAATGATCAAAGAAACAAGTTTAAGTAATGGTTTAGCAAACAATTCACTTTCAGACAAAGGTTTTTCCATAAATACCAAAGCTGTGGTGGAACTAGGTGTGGGCAATGACAATACTATCATAATAAATACAATTAAAGACATTTCTATGATATATTTAATGTATCAAAATATATAACATATTTAAAAAAAAAGGGGCAGCTGACAGGATGGTTAATGACAGAGTTGCTAGGATCATTGTTTTTACACCAAATTGGGCTAGTTTATTTTATATTGTAAAGGTTGGGAGAGGGACAAGGAGATTATGGAGTGGATAATTTGGAAATGCGTGCACACCACGGTGACATACTTTTCCACATAAAGTCACTCTTTCCTCATGACCAAACCTTCCATTTTTTGTGCAGTTGTTTTAAATGTAGTTGTGACATCGAGTGAAGTAACAATGAACAAAGTACAAATGTATCCTACTAAATTTTCAGACCTTCGGGTTCTACGAGATGGATTGCAGCACACACGTACCTTCCACAAGTGAAACTAATAGACAAGGAACAGACCAGTACACCAGTTTTGGAAACGAGAAACACACCTGCTGTATTAGACACCGCTGACCACAATCCAAAACCTCTCAAAATGAGCTGCTAGACTGTACACTGGATGTTTTCAACTCTCAGCTGCCTATTACAGGGTTACTCTAAAAATTCACTAGATAGTAGCCTATAGCATAATTGTTGTGTGAGAGGCCCTTGATCTAAGTTTGTTTGGGGTTAATTCTTTATGAATTTCGACCAAAACCAAAAACGTTTTCACACAGAAAACTTCACCACATCAATGATTACATGGTTTATAATATCCCTTTATGTGAAGCATCCACCATACAAGTCCATGTAAATTAGTTGTTACTACAGAAATGATCATATATTGGAATGAGTGCCTTAATGTAAACCTGTTATTTGCCTGTTATAGAAAATTAAATCAATATCAATTTTATACATCACCACATACTGTATAAAATGTTATTTCTGGCCAATAGACAGATTCTCTCTTTCTGAATTACTCTACATTTAGAGAGCAGTGAAATGTCTGCAGTGCTTGGAGACCTGGTTGGACGACAGCGGAGATGTGAAGTAGTGGCTGTGCAGATTTCGGCCCGTGTTCACATGCGTGAGCCTGATGTTCTGGCCACATCTGACTGGAGTCCCTCGATGACAACCCGTCCCACTGGTGCCGCGCACGCTCCAGTAACTGTTGCTGTCTTCCACTGTGGTCACTCCAGTCACCGACTGCTGGCCGCTACCTGAGACACACAAAAACACAAGAGGTTCATGTTCAACAACTGCAGATGAAAAAAACTAAACTAAAAACATATTTTCGTTCTTTTAAAATACTGTATTTCTAAGGAAAACAGGCTCCACATTTTTTTTTCTAAAAACATACTGATTAATTTCTATGACATTTACATATTAAAATGCAAATTTTACTTTACTTTCCAAGAAGAATATCAGAATCCAGCCAAATCTTTTAAGTGGCTTTCAAAAGTTCACTCATTCTTAATTCAGTTACAGATTCAGGATATACCGATGCTGCAATAAAGCAAATCATAGATCATATCATTCCCTATAATATGAGTCTTATACCAGAGCGCTGTTTTATTCTCAAATCTGAGTGTATTGATTAATTTCATACAACAGCAGCATTGAAAGTAGTTCTGACTGCAAGACAAATCCCAGGTTTATATTAATGATAAAATATATGATGTGTCTTCTTTAATAAATAAATGAAAAAGAAAAATTTGTTGGCAAATTGCTGAGGTATAAGAGGAATAAAACAGTTTGGGACGAATATAATCCGCTTCACGTCGGGTCTCATCACACCACCCAGTCGTTGATTATTTTCCTATAACAGCACAAATACCACAGCAATTAGCCAATGGTTACCGTTTGTAATTTATTAATGAAGGACTCATGAGACAAGATTCCTGTTATCACTTAAACAGCTATAAACAGTCCTTCAGCAGCCTCTTTTTTCCCTCACTCTTAAAGTTAATAAGACAAGGCACAAGGCAGGGGACACTCTGGATGGGGTGCCAACCCATCACAGGGCACAATCTCACACACACACACACACATTCAGACAATTTGGAGATGCCAGTCAGCCTACAACGTAAGTCTTTGGACTGGAGGAGGAAAGCAGAGTACCCGGAGGAAACCCCCAAAGCGGGGTGAGAAAATGCAAATGCTGCACACACAGGGCAGAGGCAGGATTTGAACCCCCAACCCTGGAGGTGTGAGGCAAACATGCTATCCACTAAACCCCCCCAAAAAAACTGACCATTCCAAAGCTGTGACACTGGAGACTCCTTCCATAAATGATAAATAAACATGAATCTCCAAATAGAAAGATTCACCATATCAATAATTATACATTTTAAACATTTTTATTCATTCATTCATTCATTATTACCCTTACACTATGTAGATCGTCCACTGTGTGCATGAGTTGTTATTATAAATGATAAGCGCGCATTAATACAAAGCTGTGATTTGTCTTGTAGCCGGAACTACTGTCAGAGCAGCTGTGACAGAAAATGAATCATCGCTTTCTGACCAATCAGAATTGAGAACCGTTATAAATCCACTAACAACCAGATAAAACACCTTGTCAGCTCTTAGGTTGTGTCCCAAATCACTGGACTTTGCTTCTGAAACGCAGTCGCGTGCAGTTCCACGCGTCGCCCTACCCGCTGTTCACTCACCGGAGCCGTAGCGCACGTCATGAGAATGCAGTCTGACGTTGTGTTTAACGTTCAGCAGCTTCACCACCGAGCCGCACGTGACAAAATCTATTTCCGAGCCAAATGAGAAGCTACAAACACACGACAATAAAAGAGACACCCATAAAAGTACCAGGGAAACAACATGTTTTCCCATTGCTGTAACTTTCATAGACGTCTAAATGCTCTGAAAGACAGAATCACAGCAACGTCATCACGGAAAAGTAACGAAGAAGCGCGCGCTGTTAACTCGCGCGCCTTCCTGCGGTCTGGAGGAGTGTAGAGGAGTGCGGCTGCAGCAGGCTCCTCCCCCTGACCCTCCTACTCCTCCCCTGATCCTCCTCCCCCTCATCCTCCTGCTCCTGATCCTCCTTCTCCTCCTCCTGCTTCTCCCCCTGATCCTCCTACTCCTCCTCCTGCTTCTCCCCCTGATCCTCCTACTCCTGCTCCTGCTACTCCTCCCCCTGATCCTCCTACTCCTCCACCTGCTCCTCCTACTCCTGCTCCTCCTCCTCTTTTTTTAGGTGCATACCTCCACCTCCTGTGCTGGAGTGTGAAGAGACTTCATTGTGAGCTTAAACGAATGATTTCTTATAAGCCCACTGTTTCTTATGTATCAGGAAATGAAAGCTGAAATTCTGATCTATCATCTCATTCATATTTTGATCTCAAACCTGAATGTTTTCAGTGTATAGCAAAAACAAAACTTTTGGAGCATAGTTGTTTAATGTGTTATTGGGGCAACGTGTTGGTGCCTCTACTCAAATTCATTCACAGTATTCCATACACTTCTGTATTCAGTATTATGTACACTTCAGTATTCAGTACACTTCAGGATTCCATTCAACTGACCTTTTCCAGCTAATTAACCAGCCATATAATAAATTACACTTGCAGGTCATGTATTACATGTAAACTGGTAACATTCTTATTATTTAATAATTTTCTTTTTTCATTTTCCATCAAATCCGTTGTAAAGCCACCAGACTGTGATTTACCTTTAAATTTAAGTAGATAATGACAAACAGATAACATGAAAAGGCAATAAGCTAATCTTTAATATAACGACTTTTAATTTAAAACTTTAATTTGTTGCCCTATCTAAGATGGCGGCGCCGTTGACATGTCTGGCTTAGCCTAATGGGGCACTTTTTCAAATCTCAGAGGAAAATGTCTATACCACGCTTTTCAGTCCATTTCATTTTCATTTTGTATTTAATCGCTGTTCATTTGAGTTTTATTCGTGTGGCTCTACCAAGAACATCGATTAATCTAACGTCCCTTTTACAGAGTTGTCAGAGTGGACCGGATGTTACATATTCCAGAGCGGAAGCAAAATCGCGCAGCGTTCCGTCGGCCATTTTTGTTGTTAGCTGCCTGAAACGTTCTGTTCCTTTTACCCTTAAGATATTTTTCAAGTTTTTAAGCGACCCACACCGCAGGGGAACGTAAGTATGCTATTGAATTATATATAAAAGTCGTCAAATCCTAGGAACAATTTAGTTTATATATAAATGTTATTTTATCCTTGTTTATCTAACCTCGCCTAGCTAACTGTGTTCGCTGTACCGCTGAAGGCCTTGTTTTCTTGCTAGTACATGCTAACATTTCCTCTGTGCTGTCGCACTGCGCTGGGAAAGCTGTGCTTTGGGCAAAATAGTGCTGGTCGGGCAGTAAATAGTTGTTTCCATATGCAAGTGGATGTTAATTGTTTTTTATCGTGTTCTTTTGTGATATTTCAGTATACCCGGTTAGCTGTGTTGCCAGCTAACGTCAGTGCGGTTAAAGTGGCTGTGAAATATTAGTGCCATTAGTTGTCTGCGTCAAGCGGCACGATTTTTCAGTCTCGCGCTCCTTGATCATGAAATGGGGGATGTTAAAGTCGGAAATTTCTCATGCACAGATTTTTTTTAGTGCTAATGTTCCAGGTTACCATTAGTATCCGGGTATTAATAGCTGAGTGGGGTTTCCCCCAGTCAGATTGGCACAGATGATCTGATAGTAATAATATCAGAGACACAAGGTGCTGTTTATAAAATACACTCTTTAGTAACTGGTATTTTCTCAGCTTCAGATCTGTTGCTGTGGTTTCTAATTACAGAAGCTTCATATCATTTCGGCCAGTGGACTATTGTTTTTTCTAATGCTCTGAGATAGATTTAGTATTTTGTATAAACCAGCTGTGGGATCATGCACAGTGACTAATCACAACACCGTAACAAGCCTATCCTGCTGAGCCAAAAGCATGAGAGGAGTCTGATTTAGTGGCATAGGGCCGCTGTTTTAAAATCCAGTCACTTAAAGGTTTTGTGTGTGCAAATCTTTGTTATCGGGAACGTCTGTACAGCCTGAAGTAGCTCTCGCTCCGCCTCCTCAGGCTCCTCCTCAAACTCCTCTTCCTACTGAAGCCCAAGAAGACTCAGAGGTTTATGGAAGACGATGATGACGGTAAGAGTTCACAGATCTTTGACAGGATGATTCAACTAGCACACCGATACGATATCTGGTTGTTTACATCTAAATATACAGCTTTTACCGAGGTTGACATCAGTATTGTATTTTATATTCAATGAGCACTTGTTACATATCCCTCTTATCGACACATTATTAATAGCCCAAATGTATAAGCTTGTGTGTTGTTATTCATATTGTATCTGTGACTGTTCCAGCTGCATCAATATGTATGAGTTTAATCGCATATGGTTCTCTGTTTTACCTGTTTTGTTTTGTTTTTTGTTCTGTTTTGTTTTTGTTGAGAAGAAGAAGAAGAGAACACCGAGGATCAGGATGAACATGGGAACCTGAGAGGACTTATTGACGATGACAGCGTGGAGGAGGAAGAGGAGGAGAATAGAAGTGGAGGAGGTGACAGCGATTCTGGAGAGGAGGTCCGACATCGTCGCCGGAAGCGCGGTAAGTATTCAGTTATATTTTTTGTTGCTTTTCAGAAAATCTAATAGAGTAGCTTATATTTTGGATTTTGATTTGTCCCTTTATCCAGTCATAACTAATTTGCATATTGTTGAGAAAATCGTGATTCGTTACCATCACCAGAATATGTGCGAGTGTAAACGTCAGATAAGACTCGTAGTTCAGAAGTTTTGAAGGCTTTTATTACACTGTGTGTGATTGTGTGTGTGTGTGTGTGTGTGTTTATGAGCTCAGTGGTGTAAACTTTGTCTTTCTCTTCCAGATTATGATGACCTTCTCGACGATGATGATCTGGACCTTATTGAAGAGAACTTGGGGGTTAAAATGAAGAGGGTGAGTCCGCAGAAGCCTTATTTCCCCACAATGCTCCTGCTGGCTATAGGTGATTAGGTTGTTTATAAGCCTTGTACATAAACATGACATGGATTGTGAAAAGCACTTGGACTTGATACGTGGCAGTATGACTAATCCTACCTAGACCATTGTCATAATTTTGTGTAAAATACATTATCATTATTACGTGTATGGCATTGTATATATCCTGATTTCCTCACGGTTGTATTGCGTGTGTGTCTATAAGCAGTTTTCATGCCAATAACAAGTTAGGTTAGTAACAGTGTGTTATTGCACCTCTCATCGCGCCTTAGAGAGTGCAAGGGCAGCCGATGTGAGTACACAGAGAGTGTTAGAGCATACAAGCATTCTTATTAACAAGTGCAATATGTTGTGATTTGCGGGTGTGTGTCGATAAACATTCACACGTCGTCACTTAGTTCACGTGCCTCTTTGAATACACGTCGCCGTCCTTATTCTGCTACGCATGTTCACACTCAACTAATTCCCTTTCATTCAGAAATAGCCCTTGATCTCATTCAATGCAAAATTGCTTGTACTCTCTATTAATAAACACGCTCACTAAGACTGTTCCGTGCTCTCGGATCGTGCTCTCTCCGTTAGTAATCCTGTTCACGCCATAGACATGAAACTGAAATGATGTTTACCTGTACAGAAAAAGAAGTACTCGCGTGTGAGAACGATGGATGATGATGGTGAAGATGATGAGAAAGACCAGATTGCAGATGAGATCTTTACCAGGGATGGTGATGGAGAAGGGGAAGAACTTGGAGAAGGTGGAGAAGCACTGCACCCCGGGGATGACGAAGAGGAAGAAGAGGGAGAGGAATCAGGTAGAGATTTAGCAAGTAGTGTGTGCCGTTCAAGATTGAAAACCATGATGACATTTATGTTGTTTATGCTGTTATACAACAAAACTAGACATGTCTGTATCTACTAAAGTAACACCTACTACTACCTGTCGGGTAGTGGTTTTTCTTCCCGAAGAAGTTTCCTGGCTATACTGATGCGTAAGTACATCACTGAAATAGATGTTGTTTTTAGATGCAGGGGTTTTTTTGTGTGTGTGTTTAGTGTATTTGATATAAATGTTGTTCTGTTAAGTGACAGTGTCTTTTTTTTCTTTTTCTTTTTTTTTTCTGGTTTATAGTGCCTTACAAGAGGCCCAAGAAATTTTTGGTGGCGACTTTGACTTTGCTGAGTTTGACCCTGAGGCATACGATCATGCTGAGGAGGAAGAGGAGGATCAGGATGATGAAGCATGGGATCGACCAAAGAAGCAGACAAAGAGGAGAGTGGGCCGCCGCAGCATCTTCGAAATCTACGAGCCCAGTGAGCTGGAGAGCAGCCACATGACTGATCAAGACAATGAAATTCGTTCCACAGATATGCCTGAGAGGTTCCAGGTGGGTTTGTGCAGTCACGTTAAACCTGCATTACCACTCAGCATCAGCAAATTGACTACTGCAGCAGGGAGGTCAAATAAAACACTGCAGTATAAATAAATTGTTGACACACGTTAATCCTAATTTTGGATAAAACAGGACTGTTTTGGAGGGAACATCATCATTGTGTTTATTTGTCTGATGGATGGAAACAAGTCACGTTTTGGCAGATTTTTATCATGTTATTTATGTGTCTAAAGTCAGTAAAAAAGGTTATTGTCTGCGATTGTGGTCTCCAGTTGCGCACTATACCTGTGAAGCCTGCTGAGGATGATGAACTAGAGGAAGAGGCTGAATGGATCTACAGAAACGCTTTCTCTACACCCACTATATCCATGCAGGTATTGTGAAGCTTCTTACGTTTCTGAATACATTTAAAATCCCATAACTCTCAGTAGTAAAGATACCTGTTGCCGTACGTTCTAGGAGAGCACAGACTACCTGGACCGTGGAACCACCACTAACTTTAGCAGGAGAGGCCCCAGTACCATTGCTAAGATCAAGGAGGCACTGAACTTTATGAGGAACCAGCACTTTGAGGTACCATTTTTATAGAACAGCCATGTACCAAAATAAATCTGTATTTTAAAATGAAATGCTGTTAAACATTTTTTATTAAAACTAATGCTGTGTTTGTTTTCTTTATATTGCACTAACAACTTGTAACTTGTTACAAATTAAGTGCATAATGTAAACCTGACAGTGATTAAAACCAGTTTAGCCCTCTTAAGCTTAGTTAAATAATATTGCAAAGAAGCCTAAACTACACTTTTTAGATTTCTTAATAATCTTTAAGCTTTAAAACAATTCTGGGTACATTCGTCTTAAAGTAGAATATCCCTGGCCAGATTGAGTGTGCTCAGAAACGTGCTTGCTGAATTGGCTGGGCTTACGTGACAAAACAAACTGCACTGAAAACCCTCGCACTGACTACCATCCAAGAACAAACAAATTGTGCAGGCCCATATGCTATTTTGGCAAACCAGAAAGTGTAATCAATTGCACAATGGAAAAATTAGGACTGAAAGATACAAACAAAATCTTCTAGCCCATTGTTAATAAGTATTTTAAATACAAAGTTATCTTGTATTTTATTTTTACAATTTATTTCAGATGTATATATAAAGTGTTTATGGTTTTGATCCAGTGGTATCTGTAATGGGACCAGTAAACGTTGGCTCTAAAATGAGCATTAAATTGAGTCCTGTTCCTCTCTTTTTTTTTCATCTTGCAGGTTCCTTTTATTGCTTTCTACAGGAAGGAATATGTGGAACCAGAGCTCAACATTAATGATCTGTGGAAGGTGTGGCAGTGGGATGAGAAGGTAAAGTCACTGCATTGTATCTTACGCCCTTTATATTGTACAACTGTGTTCGTTGTTTGTGTTTTTCACGTAAATATTATTTGACCTGTGTGTGTTTTTCATCAGTGGACCCAGCTGAGGACACGTAAGCAGAACCTAACCCGCCTTTTCCAGAGAATGCAGTCATATCAGTTTGAACAGATCTCCGCTGACCCTGATAAGCCACTGGCTGATGCTATTCGTCCACTGGATACGGCTGACATGGAAAGGTAGGCCGATTGACTGCATCTGGAGTAAAAGAAATGTTGTGTGAATTTCATTTTTAAATAATAATTCTACGACATTATATTGCTCTAATGGCAAACAAACACTTTTTTCAATTACAGACTAAAAGACGTCCAGTCTATAGAGGAGCTGAGTGACGTGTACAACCACTTCTTGCTCTATTATGGACGAGACATTCCCAGGATGCAGAATGCAGCCAAAGTCACCAAGAAAAAACTGAAGAAGATCAAGGAAGTGTCAGAGGAAGATGGTACAGCTGTGTTATAATTGAATATGAGTTACTGGGTAGAACATATGACTGGATAATTGGGTGATACTGTACTTTGGTTATACCAGGTGAGGAAGCTGAGGTGGAAGAGGAGGAGGAAGAAGAAGAGGAGCAGAAAGGGCCGGATCTGAAGCAAGCCTCTCGTAGAGACATGTACAGCATCTGCCAGGCTGCAGGACTTGGTGTGTGATTATGCTCGATGAATTTTTTATTTTTTATTTTTTTTTAATTTCTCTCCCCCTGAGATTTGCTGACATATTGGGGTCCATAATGCCAAGAAATGTGCAGAAAGCTCTGAAAAAAATTTTAATTTTATGAGCACTTTAATATTTCAAAATACAAATTGTTTTATGTAGAATGGTATTACTTAGCCTAAGGATGTCTTTGGAGGCAAGTGCGTGCTGAGATGAATGTAAAATAATCTCAGACCGACAAAGGTACAAAATGACGAAATGTCTACCTGACCGGTTCTTCAAACCAGAGTGAGGACTTGTCAAACCACTAAACTTGCGTGACAGTTACCAGCGACACGAGACTGAGCAGTTCCCTGCAGAGCCATTGGAGCTGGCCAAGGACTACGTATGCAGGTAAAACCTAAGATGACTCGAGCAGTCGCCTTGACTTGCAACATTAATACTGCTTTTTCTTTAGTGGTACAAGGTTACCTACAGTGGGCCTGTAGCAAAATAATGCGTATTTATTTTGATGTTCACAGCCAGTTTAGCACCCCAGAAACCGTTCTTGAGGGCACACGCTACATGGTGGCCATGCAAATTGCCCGTGAACCTCTGGTCAGACATGTCCTGAGACAAACCTTCCAGGAAAGGGCCAAGATCAACATCAAGCCCACTAAGAAGGGCAAGAAGGTAAGGGCCTAGAGACACGATCAGGTCAATGAGCTTCTTTCTTTTTTCTTTCTTTTCTTTTCTTTCTTCTCTCTTTTTTGTTTTCTTTTTTTTTTCCTCACTAGTTTCCTTGTTAATGTTAGTTCAGCTTTAGAGGATTTCACAGTAAGCTTACAGAGTGCATTTACTGTTCATTTCTGTTTTTTGTTTAATTTCTTTTCACTTATTAATGAAAATAATCTTTAATTTTTATTCATTCATTTCATATATTGATTCTTTCTAGTCTATTTATGCTGACCATTCTATAGTTTTGGTCAACAAAGAAGTGCACATGCATTAAATGATAACTAAATTTGTTAACATGATACTGATGCACAGTAAATAGGATTTACATTCATCATTGTTTGAGAAACATATCATCTGGTTGATCTGTGCTGCATTCGTGCAGTTTTGTATCACAATCTGCACAAGCCACAGTGTTTTGGGGTGATTTAGAAAGGGACAGTGTGCTAAGTGATGTCACAGTTCGCAGGTGGTGTGTCTACAAATGCAGCACAAGCATTAATCATTTCTTTTTCTGACTGTATGGGGTGCTGTCTTTGGGGAGGGTTATTATGT
>CM074959.1:6585957-6601893 GCA_037577455.1 Pangasius macronema | reverse complement strand
TGCATTTACTGTTCATTTCTGTTTTTTGTTTAATTTCTTTTCACTTATTAATGAAAATAATCTTTAATTTTTATTCAGTCATATCATATTGATTCTTTCTAGTCTATTTACGCTGACCATCCTAAAGTTTTGGTCAACAAAGAAGTGCACATGCATTAAATGCACAGTAAATAGGGTTTACATTCATCATTGTTTGAGAAACATATCATCTGGTTGATCTGTGCTGCATTCGTGCAGTTTTGTATCACAATCTNCTACAAATGCAGCACAAGCATTAATCATTTCTTTTTCTGACTGTATGGGGTGCTGTCTTTGGGGAGGGTTATTATGTGATGATATTATCATTATAACACTTTAATCAACAGAGTGTTTTGTTTTTGATATTGTTTACAAAATTTTAAAAATGATTTTTAAATGATACCTTCGATATTGCATGAATGTCGAACAGTACGTTGTTGGTGTTGCTGCTTAGAGATTTAAGCAGTCGTTCTCCTGTGTTGCAGGATGTAGATGAGGCACACTATGCATATTCCTTCAAATACTTAAAGAACAAGGCTGTGAAAGAGCTAAGTGGAGATCAGTTTTTGAAGATGTGCTTGGCAGAAGACGAGGGACTACTTGCTATAGACATCAGCATTGACTTGGTTGGAGTTAAAGGGTAAAACTTCTGTTCTGTACCTAAATCTTACACACTTCTTGACAATTATCAAGCTTGATTTAGCAGCTTATTCAGAATTATTTTAATGCAGTGCTATAATCCAGGAAATTGCTTCAGTATATTTAATTTTCTTTCTTTTTTTTTTCCTTTGTTTCTTTCTTGGTGCAGCTATGGGGGTGATCAGACCTACTTTGATGAGATAAAACAGTTCTACTACAGAGATGAGTTCAGTCACCAGGTGCAAGAGTGGAATAAACAGAGAACACTGGCCATCGAACGTGCCCTCCAGCAGTTCCTTTATCCTCAGATGGCCAAGGAGCTGAAGAATAAACTTGTTGCAGAGGCCAAGGAAAATATCATCAAGGTCAGTTACAAATGTTTTAAATGTGATTTCAGGATGGTTTTTCCATTGCACATTCAAAAACAGCCCATAAAGGAGCTCTAGGAACATAGGGCTCAGTTTCATTTTCCACTGAGTAACATTAAGTGCAGTCAGAAGTACTTACCAAAGCTCATACAACTGAAACGATTGATAGCTCTGTTACTGGGGTCAGAGTTTCTTGTGCAGTGATAACTGATTTGCAGTACATGACCAATTGTTTACATTTTGAACCATTTTCAATTGTGGTGATGTTTCTGATCTGTGATGCAGTCATGCTGCAGGAAACTGTATAACTGGCTGAAGGTGGCTCCATATAGACCAGACCAGCAGGTGGAGGAGGATGATGACCTAATGGATGACACTCAAGGCAAAGGCATCCGTGTCTTGGGAGTGGCCTTTGCTTCTGGCAGGTACTGACCACTCCTATTTATTAGTTAAACAAAAAAAACTTGCAGGCCTTTTGTGGCCTTGTCACTAAACTCTTGGCTGTCATGCTTGTGGCCCTACTATAATTTCCAGTATATTTGACTATTTTACATGTGGGTGTGTGTGTTTCCGCAGAGACACGCCTGTATTCTGTGCTCTGATAAACGGCGAAGGGGAGGTTGTGGATTTCCTCCGCCTTCCTTACTTCTTAAAAAGGAGGAATGCATGGAGGGAGGAGGAAAGGGAGAAAAAGGTGAAACATGCTAAAGGCTGTAGTCATCCTTTACTAGTTGGCAGACTAAATATTCTTAAAATAATTCAACAATATTATGTCTCAACAGCTTCAAGACATCGAAAATCTGAAGAAGTTTCTTCTCAGTAAGAAACCCCACGTGGTGGCTGTTGCTGGTGAAAATCGGTATTTCTTCTTGCTTTGTCTGAAGCCTTAACAGATTGATACCAACAATTACTGCCCTGTGCATGTGTGTTAAAGTTAATTGTTGATTTAGTCAGCATGGGTGGTATTGCTGCTGTCAGTGTTTACTGGTATGTGAGTGTCTTCTCTCTCATCCTTCGCAGTGATGCTCACATGCTGATGGAGGACATCAAGCGCACAGTCAGCGAGTTGGAGCAAGACTCGTCTCTGCCCGCTGTGGGAGTCGAGCTGGTGGACAACGAGTTAGCTACACTGTATATGAACAGCAGAAAGTCTGAGGTGACTCAAAAGGAATACCATTTTCAACATAATCGCTATACACCCATGTGTGATGACCACAGGAAAGAATTTCATCATCTGTCCAGCCTGCATTAAAAAGAGAACAGAACTCATGTTTACTCAAAACACTTATAAAAGGAGTCTAAAGGCATTTGTTGCATTCTGTCACTAAATATGTAATATATGCAAAAACATAATGACATTTTAAATCAGAACCATTACACCCTAACAAAGACTTTGGGTAAGACAAAGCTGTTCTTATGTAGTTTTATCCAGGACAGGAGCAACACAGTAAATATAATCGTAAGCAGCAATCTGTGGGGTCCAAGCACACTTCACAAAAATTAGTTCTCAACAAGTTACACAGAACGCTAGTGCTGGTAGCTCAGTGTGAAATGCCTCCTCAAAGTGAGCTGACTGCAGCCATGTTTTATAAGTAACCCAGAAATCATTAGAATTCCACATAAAGATTAGCACAATGATGCAGTACACTAAATTTCAACTCAGTTGGACATGCAGTGCACCTAGCCCCACCCATTATAAATGATGACGCCCCAAATTTTGCACGTCTTCATCTTGTCTTCACCATGCCATATAATTTTCATGTGAATACATGGAAATCATGAGTAACAACTTTTTGAGTAAACTGAAATCCACCCAATTACATATGCTTTTACTGAAGAATTCATGATTACGTTAATCAAAAATGCATGCTTTTCATTGGCTCCACTACCCATAGGCATCCATCATAAATGAATTTCAAACGTCTGTTTTGGGATCAGAAAATCCATTGCTCATGTGTTATTTCTCTTGTGCAGGCAGACTTCAGGGACTACCCTCCCCTTCTTCGCCAGGCCGTGTCCGTGGCTCGCAAGATTCAGGACCCTCTTGTGGAGTTTGCTCAGGTGTGCAGCAGCGACGAGGACATCCTGTGCCTTAAACTGCATCCGCTGCAGGTATTGCACTTACTGCTGAGCAGGAGATAATTATTTTTCCACACAGTTTGTAATATGATATATTATGGACTATTATTTGCTTGTTATACTAGTTATAAACCGATCATATGTAATATATTCATATGTGATAGTCGCAGTGAGTCAGGGAACAAAACTGTTTCTCTAAATGGGGAATACATGTACAAATAGAAGTTAATTATCTGGCAGAGTTCTATTTGTAATTTGCCATTTCTTTGCAAACTGCATGGGAAGGAACCTCAGAGAGAAAAGAACTTGCCATAAGGCAACTGGAAATAAACAACAAATAGCCCTGACATTCCAAATTCACAAAGTTATCACCAAAGTTATCACCAGATTAGACAGCAAATTAATGCCTTACTTGATCAGCAAGAAAAAAGGAAATCATCAGTTCTGCATCCTTTTACCTCTTGTAGTATAAAACCTTTCTCATTTTAAGTAGTTTGTTTATACGCTCACATTCTTACTCCTTGTCTGCCCTGATTGGCTCTCAGCTCTTGTCTGTCACCGGCGTGTTTCATGCCTGAAGCTGGGGCATGATAAGGTTTGACATACCTAGCTGTCCTGTGCCAATTCCGACCTGACACCCCGACGCAGCACTGACTGTGAATAACTGTCAGGGCGAATCACAGGTCCCCAGAATCAGCCATGTGTGACTCGATCAAAAACAAAAAGAAAAATCCTATGCACTATATGACATGACATATGACGTGATAAGTGTAGGTGATTGTTGTACTACAATAGTTTTTTTATAGTGTTCTCTTGACTTGTGTCATTGCTCTAATTTCCAGGAGCATGTTGTGAAGGAGGAGCTGCTCAGTGCACTTTACTGTGAGTTTATTAACCGCGTGAATGAAGTTGGTGTGGATGTGAACAGGGCCATTGCTCATCCTTACATGCAGAGCCTGGTTCAATATGTCTGTGGCTTAGGACCAAGAAAAGGCTCACATCTGCTCAAGGTAAGCATTCTCTCTAGTATGGTATTGTGTGATACGGGATATGGGTTCTCTGGCCTTCAGGTGGTGGTTAGATGCTAAAGTGATCCTTCTTCATGTTTTCCATCAGATTCTTAAACAAAACAACAGTCGTTTGGAAAACCGGACACAGTTGGTCACAATGTGCCATATGGGACCTAAAGTGTTTATCAACTGCGCTGGTTTTATCAAAATCGACACCGCTTCGCTCGGAGACAGGTGACACAGTTATAACTTGCTTACCCATGACGTTCCACTGGTTTTATCTGTAAAGATCAGAAAAATAGACTTAAGGTGTTTTTATTTCACCCTGTAGCACCGACTCCTACATTGAAGTTCTAGATGGCTCTCGTGTCCATCCTGAGACTTACGAGTGGGCTCGTAAAATGGCTGTGGATGCCCTGGAGTATGATGAGTCAGCAGAAGATGCAAATCCTGCAGGAGCTTTGGAGGAGATCCTGGAGAACCCAGAGAGGCTAAAGGACCTGGACCTGGATGCATTTGCTGAGGAGTTGGAGAGACAGGTGAGTCACCAACAGAACATACAGCTCTTTACGTGTGTTTGCATGCACAAAATTATCTGATAACCACAGAAAAATCATAATTAATTCAATGCAATTATATGCACAACTAGACTGAGGGATTGATAGGATTTTGGGGTGCAAGGGAGTCAATAATATCTTTGCATTTCCTTTCAGGTATTTAGATTCCTTCATTGCATTTTTGCAAGTTTTTGTTGATGACTGTTGTGTTTAATACGACCATTGGAGCTGCTATCAATTCGTTTACAATTGCATAAATAAGCATATGTACTATTTAAAAGAAAAACATCTGTATTAGTGCATCTCTTTATAATCTTGTCGAATGTGTTTTTTTTTCCCATATCTGTTTGTCACACCAGGGTTACGGCAATAAGGGAATCACACTGTATGATATCCGTGCTGAACTCAGCTGTAGATATAAAGACCTGCGAGCCCCATACAGACCCCCAAACACAGAGGAGGTCTTTAACCTGCTCACTAAGGAGACCCCTGAGACCTTCTATATCGGTAGGCTTTATACCTCTGACACAGAGATGGACTTGATGGTCTTGAATTGATTAGAATCAAAAACCCCTGTTTTGAGATTTGCATTATTTGATGAAATCCTTATTAATTAAGTCCTTATTCCCTTGTCATATGTACATAGGTAAACTAATCACCAGTGTCGTAACTGGCATCGCTCACAGACGGCCTCAAGGGGAAAGTTATGACCAGGCCATTCGTAATGATGAGACTGGACTATGGCAGTGTCCCTTTTGCCAGCAGGACAACTTTCCTGAGCTCAGTGAGGTGAGGCACATTCTCCTCTAAACTTTCTGCAGTTTTGCCTTGCACATTTATTTTAATGAGCTATTTAAGTAACGTAATTTTAAGATGTTTAATATTAAGGAGCAAATATTAAGAGCTGCACTAATTTTTTACTATAATTTGTATGAATTAGTTTCCTTCTCTAAGAGCAGAGTGACTTGAGAAACATACTGAATAGGATTTTATTTATAATGTGTTTAACAGGAACTTGGATGTGATGTATACAAAACAAATAGCAGTTTTGTCTGTTATTCAATCAACAAAGCAAAAATGTCTCTTCTGAAACTTTTTATATAATGTCAATGTTAAAATGATAATATACCCCCCCCCCCCCCATACAGTTCCTTATATCCTCGTATACCTCTCTGCCTTGCATACATTTCCCCAGCCTTAGGGAGTAGTGACAACCGAGTCATGATCAGCCAGGTGGAACAAATATGGTCAAATAAGACAAATTTATGTAACCTAATAATATAACATAATGGCTTATACAATAATACGTTGCTGTCCAAAACCTGACATCAGGCACAACAGTCGTGACCATTTAGTGTAAAGACTTTCAGTGAGTTATCTTGAAAAGCCTTTAAACACTGCAGACCATTGTTTTCTATCCCTGCTATGAGTAATTCTGCCTCGTAGGTTTCTCTAGCACACTGGTGCTCAAAGCAATCCTCCAGGCCCCCCAGAGGATGTCTCTGTTGTGTGAAATGATATAAAGTAAGAATGTGGACCATCTGCAGGGCCCTGAGGGCTGGTTTTTTAGTTGTCTATTTTCTTGTTAAGCAAATTGTGAAAGTTTTGAAAATATTGGCGCACCTCTCCTATAAAGCACCATGTCAAGCTGTGTGGAAATGCCCCCAGGTCTGGAATCACTTTGACAGCGGCTCCTGTCCTGGACAGGCTATTGGTGTGAGAAGTCGTCTAGATAATGGCGTCATGGGTTTCATCCCCACCAAGTTCCTCTCAGACAAGGTGGTTAAGCACCCGGAGGAGAGGGTCAAGGTGAGCTCATCAAACTCCAGTGCTTAATTTGGTTCAGTTCTCTTTCATATATAATAACTACAACTAGAAATGTAATAACAGCAGTCAAATATGTCCATATTATGTAGTTAATTGGACAGTTCAGCCGGTTGTGAGGTAGTGGTGACTGATTTAAGTATTAGTGGCTACATGTTCGTCCTTATTCTGCATACAGTAACCCATAGTTCTTTGTCTTTAGGTTGGCATGACTGTTCACTGTCGTATCATGAAGATTGACATTGAGAAGTTCAGCGTGGACCTTACCTGTAGGACATCTGACCTCAGTGACAAGAACAATGAGTGGAAGCTTCCCAAGGACACCTACTACGACTTTGATGCAGAATCTGAGGATGTCAAACAAGATGAAGAGCAGAAGAAGAAACAACAAAGGACCAGTAAGACACTCATTTAATGATTATTTTTTCATTTTGTGACGCTGCAAAAAGCAAAGTGGTTGTTCAGATTATCAGAATTATAAATATCTCTTAAAAATGCACTTGCGTTTGTCTCCTTTTCCATAGCTTATATCAAGCGTGTCATTGCCCACCCATCGTTCCACAACATTAACTTCAAGCAGGCAGAGAAGATGATGGAGACAATGGATCAGGGTGATGTGGTGATCAGGCCGAGCAGTAAAGGGGAGAACCACCTGACTGTCACCTGGAAGGTAGCAGATGGGATCTACCAGCATGTGGACATACGGGAGGAGGGCAAGGAGAACGCCTTTAGCTTGGGACACACACTGTGGATTAACAATGAGGTGAACATGCAACTAATCTGCTGTTCTGTTTGGTGTAATTCAATTACTCTTCTATTACATGTCAGAAACTTATTTTTGTACTGATTAGTCATTCTCTGCACGCAGGAGTTTGAAGATCTTGATGAAATCACAGCCCGTTATGTGCAGCCCATGGCTGCTTTTGCTCGGGATCTGCTCGGCCACAAGTACTTCCAAGACTGCAACGGTGGAGATAGGAAGGTGTGAGCTCAAGTACTCACAAGTGACAAATGATTAAGCATAACACAATAAATGCATGAATAAACATTTTTAAAATTTAGGTTAATCAGTGTTAAATATGTTACAAGATAGATATTTGGTACTAAAGAACAAAATGTAAATCCATACAGACATAGTCATAGTTTTAATTTACATTTCTTATAATTGTTTAGAGCAACAATTACAATTTACAAAAAATATTGCCATCTATAGCTTTGAAAACATGCATTAGAAATCAGAAGCTCTAATAGAATTTATTTAAACATACCACTAGTTATCAAATGCAGTGTTATAACTGTGCTACTAGTACATTTCCCATAATGTTGAGTATAATTGCAGACTCTAGTCAGACTTGTATATCCAGGATTGACCTGTCAAAGAAATGAAAACACATCTGTAGTATGTTCTCTATAGGGCCTTTCGCACCGCTTTAGTTCCAGAACTAAATCTTCAGTACTAAAGTACTGGGCGATTTTGCGTGAACTATTCCCAGTACCATTTAAAGGTCCTAGTGGGCACTAGGAAGTGATGTAAGCCGGTCGACAGCGGCGTCATTTGTGCGCAGCGTTCAACAACGAAAACAAAGAACAACAACATAAACAACCGGAGGATGGAGGACGCTGTGATCGGAGCTGTGTTGCACTTCAGCGTCCGTCCATCTATCGCTGTTCTCCATACTTGGGAAATAAGTTGACACTACAGTATGTTTACACGGCGTTTTAAATCATGCAGGTGAGGGCGTTTTCGTACAAGTTTGGCCAATCAACGTCTACTTACGTCATGGATAGTATCAGTTGTGCTGGTTAGACCCTGCTCCAGAGTAGGAGCTAATTTGGTTCTTGAAAAAGGCAGTCCAGTACTAAAATCTCAAAAAGTGGGTAGTTCCACAATTAGTTGAGGTACTATGAAAAGGTTCCCGCAGTGCGAAAGGCTCTTATTTGACTGTGCCTGACAAGATTTTTGACATGTATTTATCATGTTTTGCAGAAAATGGAGGAGATCCTCATAAAGGCAAAGAAAGAGAAGCCCACCTTTATCCCCTACTTTGTTTCGGCCTGCAGAGACTTGCCTGGAAAGTTCCTCCTAGGATACCAGCCTAGAGGGAAGCCAAGGTAAGCCAAGCTTAAATCAAACCTGCTGTTCACTATTACAAGTTGAAGTTAATATAATTCACAATCATATGAAACATATGGCTGCTTTATCTCGCAGGATAGAGTATGTGACCATCACTCCAGATGGGTTCAGGTATCGCTCCCAAGTGTTCCCCACAGTGAATGGACTCTTCCGCTGGTTTAAAGACCACTACCAGGAGCCTGTGCCAGGTCAGTGACAGCTCTTCTTGACCCTTAATCCCGACTGATTTGCAGTGTCAGTTTTCTTCAACTGATGGAATTTCTGAGGTGTTTAATATTCAGTGCACAAATATGCATTTCCATCTGTATATCACCTGTGTCTGCCTTTCTTTCTGTCTGTCTGAAGGAGTAACACCCAGCAGCAGCAGCAGAATGCGCACACCAGCATCTGTGAATGCAACTCCAGCCAACATTAACTTTGCAGGTCAGTGCTGCACTTTAGGAATCTTGTCAGGTCTGTACATTTTAAATCGCAGGGAATATGGTATAAAATGTACATACATCCAGCAAACTCTGCAGGAAAAATAAAAAGTCAGAAATATTACAGTACTTGATCACCAACAGAATTAGCTGTTCAGTCCGACCTGAGAACTGTCTGCATGGCCATTTATTCTTCCTGCCACTTAATCAGAAAGAAAATGACGCAAGCAAATTGGAGTTGTTCAACCCTATGTGTACAAATTTGCCCAAGTATGGAATCATCATAGTAAACTGTTTTCTAGGTTAGTTTTCACACACTAGCTTGCTCAGACTTGAAAAGCCTGCCTAAGTGGAAATATTGTTTCAATTAAGCACCATCAGCCTTTATCCAAGCCCTGTCCACTTTACATTTAAAATTATTAAATCTCTCGCAAATTACTACTTGTTCTTGCTATCTTCTCTCATATAGTTTTCTAACAAGTCCAACATTAACCTGTCTTTCTCTATTTCAGACTTAACTCGAGCTGTCAACGCTCTGCCCAGGAATGTGACATCGCAGATGTTTAATGCTATAGCAGCAGTAACAGGGCAGGGCCAAAATCCTAACACTACTCCAGCACAGTGGGCCTCGAGCCAGTACGGTTTCAGTGGAGGCAGCAGTGCAGGAGGAGGAGGCAGCAGCAGTGCTTATCACGTATGCATATCACACCCTGTAGCAATATTTACCTAATCACAACTAAGCATACAATCTTACGCACATTAGTGTCACTTTCATTTCTTACGTTTTAACATACCTGGCTGTTTCTTTTCCGCTGTTGTTGACGTGCAGGTGTTTGCAACACCGCAGCAGCCTATGGCGACACCCATGATGACACCCAGCTACTCATACACTACCCCAGGCCAACAGCAGACCATGAGCACACCGCAGTATCCCAGCAGCACACCACAGTCCTCCCACAGCCATCACCAACACCCTTCATCCACACCTTCGTCATCCTCCTCGTCATCCAGGGTTCGGACGCCACAGCCAAAGTGAGTGAATGCTGCGGCTTTAGAGCCTTTCATAATGATCTTCCATAATATTCTACTGCATCACTTGGTTTAAAGCAGTAGTTCAGCCATTGCATTGCGTAACACTGCTTGAGAAAGCAGGTGTTGATTCTCTATAGGTTATGGGATGCAGATTTGAAAGGAATTAGAAGTAAAATACTAATATTTTTTTTTTTAAAGATTATGAAATGCAATCAGGAATCTCATTTGACTTTAAAATGCATCTGTTGCTGCCTCATTTCTGACACATAGGAGCACAAGTCAGCACATTTGTTAAAGACACACCCAAATGCAAACGTGACCGTAATTTAATTAGTATAATTAACATAAAGGAGCAAGTGTGATACATTGATCACTCGATGGTCCGTATACCGGTTCAGCCTCATGCAAACTACATGCCTAGATGACAAATCATTATTAGCTGTGTGGCTTTAAGAAGCTAATCTAGTTTATCTGATCCCAGACTCATGCTAATTTTTGAAAATTGTGTACTGATGGCATTTTTCCCCTTACTATTTTCCAGACCATCCACTCACACAGGTGTGGATTGGGGTAAAATGGCCGAACAGTGGCTGCAGGAGAAGGAGGCTGAGAGACGCAAGAAGGCATCCCGCATGACGCCACGGCCCTCGCCGAGCCCCATGATCGAGAGCACACCGATGTCCATCGCCGGAGACGCCACGCCACTGCTGGACGAGATGGACCGATAGATGTTAACACGTCCTCATTGCGAAAACAAAGCCTACACGTTCATTTCATCTCCATGTCTCTCTCTCATCATGTGCTTTCTTAATTGCTCAGTCTTTCACTGCTCGAAGTGTTTCATTTTGAAAAGCAGTCGTTCAGAGCTAGTGAGACAAACTCTACAGAAATGACAAACTGATTCAGGAAATGGACCTGTAATGAAGTTTCTCTTTTTTTTTCTTTCTTTCTTTTAGAAAGGAGCACAGGTGTGTGCCCTCTGTTTCTATTTTTGTTGAGGTTTTAACAAGAGCTAAAAGTTAAGACTCTGAATAAAAAACACATGGGCGACGGGCTCTTTGGCATTGCTGCTTGTCTTGAGTTGTGAGAGCTGGCTAATTCAGACCTGCTTCACTAAATGGAGAGCTGTTCACTTTTTATAATGCATCCTAATAAATAAAACTGACCTGTGCTTTCAGCCTCAATGCTGTGATACAGACGTTGCGACAGTTTAACAGGGATGTTGGAAATGAGTTACAGAACTGTGGAATAGGGCGCGGTGTTCATTACAAGATGCACTTAAAACAGTGTTAATATTTTATGTTGTCAGAGACAGCATTAAGAAGAGATAAGACCGCGAAAGGAGTCTTGCTACCAGTTTCCTCTTTACTGAAAATCTTTGATGAATAATGCGTATAAAGGCCCATGTTGGAACATGTTATCAGAAGCTTTACTGATTTACAGCTTCTGTGGTACTTTGATACTTATGAGTATGTGATAAAGTTTACTGTAATACTTTCTGCAGAAATGTTTTGGGGCCATAAATGAAATCTTGCTTTCCCCTAATTTTATGAGTTAGTTCTTTGAATTTATTCATTTTTTTCACACAAATGTGGTCGACTTGCTGTGCTTCAGCTCAGCTAGATATTAATTTGTGTTCATATTTTGCATATTTTGTGACTGCAATTTTTTTTTTCCTCATCAAAGCCAGACTTTAATTGGTTTTCCACAGGCGCATTTTCTTCATAATTTCTGTATCCTGTCTTATCCAACACAGTGCAGAGAAATCTGCATTAATTCCAACTATTCATCATAAGTAGAACGTGTCCTGGTGTGACAATTTCCTTATGTACTGTGACCGTTTTAAATCTTCATGTTAAACCTAGTCCTGTTCATTTTAGTTTTATCAATTCATGAAAAGATTTTTTTTAATCCTTTTTCTTTATTTTCCCTGAAGCTGCCTAGTAGTATAGTCATTCCTTTATTCCCGTTATTGAATTCTGGGAAAAAGACTGTGTGCTCTGTACAGGGGTTGGGTCATGTGGGTATAGTGTGACCTTAATGGCAGGAAGTGAATGCGAATGAATGTGAATGCTTTTCAGTATAATTCACTGCTGAGATCATGTTCATTTCTTTTCTTTGATAAAATTCTTAAATGCAAAGCACTGAGCTGACTCACTGGTTTCATTATAGAGATCGTATGACACAGTGAGTGTTGTGTGTCACCGAAAGGAAGTTCTTGTATTATTAGTGTTTGACAATATTTAAGGCAAGACAGCTGAATATGGACATTTTTTTTAAAAACAATAGATATTCTGTTCAGTCTTTGCCAGTTGATTACTGGTGGTCTTTAAAGTATTTTTGTCTTGGAAGATTTTCACAAAAATATGGATTTATTTGGGTTTCTTCTAATTAAATATGTGTACATTTGCATACTATATAAAACCAAAAATCTAGTCTTTGCATGATGTTAGAATTCATTTTTCATTGTGAACACACTTCCGAGGAAAAACAACATATTTGGTTGGAATATCATTTATGCACTGTTTAATCAATAAAATACCACACACTGTTAGAAATGGTTTTATATGCCATTTTTCAGTTTAAAAAAAATCTATTATAAATCCAACATTGATCAGCATTTTGAGAAATTCCTGTGTAATAAGCTAAATAGGTATATGAATGTGCATGTAAAATGTGAATACAGGTAATCTAGCGACTGGCAATGTTGGTTCTGAACCATTTTTGAGAAACATGTTTAAAAATAAATGTGATTTTATGTACTTCCACACTAGTTAGTGTGGTTTATAAGTGGTCTCCCCAAGAGTCAAGGCTTTCTGTGAGGCATGTGAAGCCACCCAACCACATCTTTTTGACCTGCTGCATCACAGGGCAGCGTAAAACACTCGGAGGTAAGCGCTATCTACCCTCTTCTACATACATCAGCTCACAGTCGCTAGTGCCACTGCGATGGACAGGGGAGAGAAAGTATGCCATCCTGGTCATGGATGGCTCTGGAGCCATAAGATTTATAAAAGAAACTGACATATATATCATAATAACACAACTTATTTTATATTTATAATGGGGAATTAACTTTTTAGGGACATATCAAAAGACGTGATTGTGCCAAGTGGTCAAAACATAAGACTTCTCCAATGTTGCTCATTTTAAGATGATGTGGTGGTCACAAATGGGAAAAAAAAAAGTGAAGAAACATATTACTGGTGAGTTTTGACATTTTTATTACTACTACAGTTGACCGATGTGACAACATTTCTACCTTTTAATCATTCACCACTATGACACGCAGTTTTCATAGCAAAGATGCAAAGAATCAGAAAATGTACCCAAAAAAAGACCATCCCACAGTATGTACCATTAATAGCCTACAAAATGGCTGGCATAACCTTTCAACCTTGTACAATATGATTGTTTCTATGACCATTCATGTCACCTTCACATCACATTCACAATCAAACTCAGACTATTTGTTAGACATCTGAATGAAAATCCTTGTCACTGTGTTCTGTGTAATTCCATGCCCTGAGAAATAATCCTTCCATTTTGTTCATGCTGGGAATCCAGTGATCTGGCAACTGCTGCCGTTTCTGGTCACGGGTACTAGCATGTGTCTCATATTAGCCAAAGAAACACATGATGCAGTGAAGAAAACAAAGCCTTCACTTAAAATCTGCCAGTGCAATATCCTCAGAGGGCCTTTAAGGAGAATGATGATATGATATCTAATGCCTTCTGTGCATAGCCAAGTCTGCACTCACAGTAATCTGATTACTGGAATTTAGGATTTTTTTATTTTGTAATAATAAAACCAGTGTACATAAATGTAGCTGCTCATCCTGACAGGAAATGAAGCTGTTGCAGAGATGGACCGCTTTCAAATCTCATATAAAACAAACAGAATTGAAAAAATATACACATTGAAAAACCATGGACAAGTGACACATGTATATAGTATAATTTAGATATAATATAATATTGATTCAAATGCAGACTGAGGGACATTTTTCTCTTTGCAAAACAGGTAACAGGTTTTCTTTAGTGCAAACGTACTCAAATGACAAAATTGATTTATATCAAATAAAGCAACTTACAATTTCTATGTCCCTGCACAGCAGTGTGGCAAAACTCAGCAAAACATTTCAGGTGATTTTCTTGGCAAGAGTCCTTTGTTGTGGAAAAGAATGCCTAAAACTCTGCTCATAGTCTGCAGCTTCAGGATTAGCAGCTCAACAAGGTCACCCGGTTGAGTAGAGCTGGAGATTGTGTCTAACATCGCAGTCTGTAGTCACACTGTGTTAATCTGGGTCTCCGTCTCTGTCCTGAGATGTTCACGCACACATTGGGTCCTGCTTCTCAATTCACTTAGCTGCAGCAGTTTGTATGCTTCTTCTTTGAAGTTTCATCGTGATCCGTGATTTCTGAAATGAAGCAAGTTAATAAAAACCCCAGAGTTTTAATCTCAGTAGTCAGCGTTTTAACCACAGCAGGGATTCCCAGATTAGATGTGCATAGGACTGTGTCTTTTAATCCCACTCCCACCCATTCCTACAGAAAGTTTGATCAATCCTGCCTCCTCACACTTATTATTTTTGTTTGCATCTGCCTAGGATATTTTGCAAATGAATTTATTTGGTTCTATTTAATTAATTTAATTTATTTAATTTGGTTCTAATAGGTAACCCTATTTTGAAGGGTGCCTACATAGTGCCTTTAGAACACATACATAAGCACTGCATAAATATGTTATAAAGCAATGCAGATGAATTTATGAAAGGCTTATGTCAAAGTGCGTAAAATGATATTGGAGATTTTATGCAACTTTGTCTTCACATAGAAGGGAGAACAACAACCATAAATTGTCACCTAATGAATAATATGTGAATTTTACACATGTAGACACTACCCGTTTTGTTTGACGCATTTTCCAAATGTAGTGCATGTGTTTGGATTTTATATTTCATGTTATTACATTATTCACACAGTCACATGTGGAAAACACGATCACGTGAAATGTGAAAGTGTTGTATTGCATAATTATTTTTCCAAACATAGACATAAAAGGTTACTATAAAACAACACAACCTAGCAACATTTATTAGCAATTAATACCATTTATTTATTTATTTATTCACATTGCTCAAGCTCAAATACTTAGTCAGAGGGCTGTTTGAGGTTAATCCTGAGCTCAAGTTACTGTCTGTGTGGAGTTTCACATGTTCTCTTGCTTCTTCCCACCTCCGCAAAACCTGCTAGTAGACTGGCTACTATAAAGGCACGAATTAATGTGCGAATGTGTGTGTGTCCCGTTCAGAGTGTATTTTCACCTCACACTGTGTTCCTGGCATAGGCTGTGAATCCAGCTCAACCTTGACCAGGATAAAGCGCTTAGTGAAAATGGATGGATGGATGGATGGATGAATGAACATATTAATGTATTAGTGATGACCGGCATCCTCAATTTAGGCAAATATGAAATGCAGCTAAATAAATCAGTAGATGAATCTACTCATAGTAATTCAATTAAAACTGAATTAATCATCTGAAAGATAAAGTTGAGGCCAAAGGTTTACAGTGGAGTGATTTTTGGTCAAAAATTTAACTCTTTGGCCATAATGATCAGCACTTTGTATGGAAGAAAAAGGGTGAGGCTTTTAATTGTGAAGCATGGGAGTGGCAGCATCATCTTGTGGAAAAGTTTAGCAGCATCATGCTCATGGAAAGGTTTAGCTGGAAAAAAGACTGGTGCACTTCAGAAAATAGATGGATCATGAGGAAGGAGGATTATCTAGAAATACTGCAGCAAAACCTCAAGACATCAGCAACTGGGTCTTCCAGCAGGACAATGATCCTTGG
>CM074959.1:6549695-6585867 GCA_037577455.1 Pangasius macronema | reverse complement strand
TCTGTCAGGAGGAATTGGCAAAAATTCCAGCAAAGTATTATGAGAAGCTTGTGGAAGGCTACAACAAGCTTTTAGTAACATACTAACAAAGTGTATGAAATAAATCTGTCTCTTAGCTATTATTCTGAAATGACCTTTTATGGAAATAAAACAGATATCCTAATTGACTCAACACATGAAATGTAAATTAAATGAGTTTAAATGTCTTTAGCCTAGGAGAATGTAAACTTTTGGCCTCAACTGTATAATGTGGTTGGGTCTTTACATTTTTGGCCAGAGACTGAATCCATCTTACAGTCTGCAAGTTTGATTAACAGAAGGACACTTACTAACAATACCGTCCACTTGTTTATTATTGTTCCTCTCCACTTCAGCTAATACACGTGCCTCAAAGGTCAGCGATGCAACCCGGAAAAAGAATTCCCTCACACTCTCTCCTAGACAGAAAAAAAACCCAAAATGAATCACTGTGACATGGAAAAATCCTAGCTTGAAGCCGACATTTGAACTTCAAGCACAAAAAACTGTCCCGCAGTCACGTGCCCTACCTGACAGAGCGGACACGGCCCAGTACTCGGCTCTTATCTCCTCTGATAACCTGATGGCTTCTTGCTCCATTTGAGCCAACACATCTGGATGCTGGCAGAATGAGAAAACATCACTGCATCGTTCATGCATGTGGAAACGATTTATTTGGATTTATTAGATAATTAACTCACAGTCAGATCTTTCTTCGTCCCTACGAGGAAGAGCAGAACACTGGAAGGATCGTTGTCTATCATGGCATCTTCAAGCCACTGTCTGAAGTAAAAACGTGACATCCAACCAACAAAAACTTGCTTACACAGCATTTATGTAGTTAGAAGGTAGATGTGTGATATTATTTGATGGTACCTTGCATGGTCCAGGGAATAGTAGTTGCTTAAGTCAAACACCACTATGATGGCTGAAGATCATAAAAATAAAAATAAAAAAGTTATGACCTGTGTTTTAGCTCAAAAACCAGCTGTGCTAATAGACCAAGCATTATATCTGTTATTACCTTGAGCTCCTCTATAGTAGGTGGAAGCAACACATTTAAACCTTTCCTGCCCCGCAGTATCCCACCTACACAGACCACACATCATTAAACAACCTATTTACCATTGTGAATTATTGAAAATATATATATTTTTAATTATTTTATCATATAGTATTGCACATAGTATTATTTTATCACATAGTCACTTTTTGTTTTTGATTCATATGTTGTTGTTTTTTTCTATCATTAATGCACATAGTGTGCCAGAAGTAATAGGACAGTTACCGAAACAAGTGTCTTCATTACAGTTTAATTTTTATTCCATACAGATTATTATTTCTAATACGTCTTTAAAATTTCAGAACAGTGTAAAGAATGAGGTTAATCAAATTGCTGGAATGTATTTGTGCATAAAAATGCTGCAGATATATATCATAAGGTTTCTCTAATGTTTACTGCTGCTTTCAGCCAGCTCCTGATACAACATGATTTTTGCAGGAAGTTAGTCCAGACAATTCAGCTACAGCGATATCCGATGGGCTTTCCCAGTCTGCCATACATTAACATTAAATACACAATAGTAACCCTGGGTATTTTTATGTGTGTGCTTTGTATATTGATATATTTCTGTGTATCTATTTCTCTCCACAGTGACTCATGACTCACAGCTGCAGACTAAAGGGCACTCCCAGGATTTCAAACCTCTCCATTTCAAAGTCCACTCCGATGGTGGCTTTGTAGCCTTTCTCATAAGTGTCCCTGCAAAACCTTAGAGCACAAAGGAGTTCAAATGTTAATCTCACCACACCTTTCAGAAGTCCTTCCAGCTCAACGTCTGCAAAATATGTCTAGCAGCCTCACCTTATACTGTACATACTATACAAAGCATTTTTTTATTTTAAAATTTCAATCACCTTCTCAGATCTTTTACTCTCCTTTATATTTCTATGAATCGTACAGTAAGTATTAAAGAATATTTTGCACTGCTTACCTGTTGATCAAACTTGTTTTTCCCACAGAGACATCACCCACAATTATGACCTTGGCTACAGTGAATCTATTTACACAATGACAACATTTTTCAAAATTATGTGACTACTGCATATCCAGTGAAAAGCTTGTCATGGGACTTACCTCAGTGAGTCTTCCCTCTGGCATGCATTTCGCACAGTAACATGGAAGTCTGTTTTGGTTTGCACTGCAGCCTCTTTTCTGAAATACTAAACAGAAGACCAATTAAAAGCAAAAAAGGGCTATCAATTATAAATTAAACGGAATAAAGAACAGAAATTTAAAAAAAAAGGGAATGTAGGAATTTGATTATCAGGTATTAGATTCAGCGTAAACCTGTAAATATTAAATTCTGTTATTTATTTATTTATTTATTTTGGGGGGAAAAAATGACAGCCTAGTTGCAATTAAATGTCATTTTCTTTGGAAATTCATTTGATACCACAGAACTATGGAATCTAAATCTAATAGTAAACCCAGAAAACTAACTAACTGTTGATATGGGGAAGGTTTCTGTAACAAAAAACAAAAAAATAAACTTTTATTTAACATGTCAGTAAGTTTTCTACTTTGTGGATGTGATTTGTGGACATTCTACAACATTAAATGCAACTCTAAAGGGCTAAAAATTACAATGTGTTATTCAGAATTTTAATGGCTGGCAAATTGCTGTGGTATAAGGGGAGTAAAGCACTTCAGAACGTGTTGATATAAAAAAAATAAATAAATAAACAGTAGCTCCACTTTGTGTGAGGCCGCAGTACACCACCATACTGTGGATTAATTTCCTAGAACAACACGTCAAAATTAGTGTCCAAAAAAACAAGGTGGCACATTCAGCGTCATATGAAAGCTTGTACAGTGATGTACTCCACAAATGACCGTACATAAGGAGTGTTAAGCAGAGTGAAGATTACCAGTGGGAGCTCATGGATGATCCTGTCTTCCCGTATAGGTGGTAAAGAATTCATAACTGGGCTGCTTGGGACACACAAGACAATAACACAAACAAAACACATGTCAAGTATCAGGGAAGAATTAGGCTAAATAACTGATCAAACTTCAGTCAACAGTCCACACCAGAATTAATAGCACCTTCAAGAGAATTGTAAATAATAATAATAATAATAATAATAATAATAATAATAATAATAATAATAATAACCCTCTACTGCATGAATTATTTATTTATTTNTCAAAATTAAAAAAAAAAATTAGGGGGGTAGTTTGTAAATTGTTGCCATATGGCAACAATGTGCAGTAAAGGGATAATAATAATAACATAATGATTTAAATTTTCCCCTCAAATAACTGGAGAACTACTTTACCTTCCCACCCAACAAAATTATCCTTATGAAAACATTTTTATATTACTACTACTCTCCAGAAACTCTGGTGCTGCCTTTTGACCATTTGTTTTTTCCTTTCATACCACAGTCATTTGCCAGAGCCACTGCTGTATTTATGAAAGAATGACACACTGTACTTTTTAATCAATTTATAGTTACATGGAAGGTCCTCAAAACAAGTTAGTTCCTGTTATCTCTTACGTCATAACAGCTACAAACAGTCGTTCCCTCATCAGCTTTTTTTTTTTCCTCTTTTGAAGTTAATAAGACAAAAAATGCATGTCATGTCATGTTACTGAGACGCCAGAAAGCACAAAGTGATCCATCCTGAAGACTTAAAGTTACAGTTTTATCTTTTAGAAAGTGCTGACACTGGACACTCCTTCCATAAATGCTACAAAGTTTATACATAGTTTTAAAATCCTTTTTTTTAAAAATCATAAGTACTATAGAAATGATAATATTAGAATGAGTGCATTAATATAAGTCTGTGATTTGTTGTGCAGCCAAATCTACTGTCAGAGCTGCTGTTATATAAAATGAATCCACATCTTCTGACCAATCAGATTCAAGAATTGGAAAAGCACTGTGGTATAAGCACAATTAGGACCATAATAAAGTTTTAAAAGTTAAGAGCAGGTGAAAATATAATGGGGGTGATGGTAAGGGAGGCCACATTAACACCAAAAAACAAGTGCATTCATGAAAAAAGCCACACTATGGTGCTGGATCACTGATACTCTGGGCCTGTACCCAGTGCTGGTTGCTTCTGTTAAGAGGCTAAGACCTGGCTGTGTACTAACCTATAACACTTCACTAAACATCCACAAACACTTAACTAATGCTCTCATAATGATGACTGAATCCATAGAACATCCACATGAACAGCCGCTGAGTCATAACTGAGTAATATTAATAGTAATAGTATAATAGTAGCAATAGTTAAGTATTAACATCTTAACTCATTTTGCTTCATTATTTCCTGATGTTTTAAGGCTTTAAATAAATATTAATGTAGTAATCAGTATCAAAGCATTAGTTAAGGATTAATATCTACTTTTTTGTGTTACCATTAATCTATTAGCAAAATGACCCCAAACATACCTCCAGATCAACACAGAAATTGTTGCACAGCAAAAAATAAATAATAATAATAATAATAATAATAATAATAATAATAATAATAATAATTATTATTATTATTATTATTATTATTATTATTATTATTATTTAATTTGACAAGCTACATCTCATATGTTTAAGCTTAAGACATCACTCATATCATGCCGTATTATGTGAAATATCTTTTTTTCCCAATAATTCTGGAGTTCACTGTACTCAGTAAATCAAGTGCAACTTATTTATTTATTCTAAATTATTGTGTAATGCTTAGTTCAGGTCTCTTCATTTCATTTTACAGCTTAACTGAGTACTTTTAAGAACTATTATTATTATTATTATTGTTGTTGTTGTTGTTGTTGTTGTTGTTGTTGTTGTTCCTGTTGTTGTTGTTGTTGTTGTTGTTGTTGTTGTTTTGCTATATGCTTTAACTAAGCCTATAGCCATGGTTCTGTGGTAATTCACTGTGAACTATACTCAGGTTTTTATTTATTTATTTATTTGTTTGTTGTTGGTGGTTTTTGTTTGTTTGTTTGTTTTTGGTACAGTGCTGGACATCACAACATCATCAAAGTTATCATGCCTGTACATAATGTACAATGGAAGTGAATTAAATTTTTACTAAAAAGGGTTTATTTGGATCGAAAGTTGAGAAATTTAAAACAGGCCTACTCTCTGGCTCAGAATATTATTGCACACACAAAATCTTACTGTACACAGTTAAACAATGTGCCTAATTTTTTTAATAGTTAGTAAAAGTAATCTTTCCTTAGGGGGTCTGTGATTTATTTATTTATTTATTTATTTTTTTACAGTTAAAGGGATGCCTAACTCTAACCCCTGGCCTATAGTAGGAACATATTCTACTGAAAACAAGCTGCACCTCAACCTTAAACACCAAAACAAACAAAACTAAGGATTTAAGCACATTTATGAATTATGAATTAAATAGGTACATTTATGACTTTACAGAAATATAAGTATACCTTTACTAATTTTCCTTTATTAATTGAATAGCTTAATTAACAGAAAAAAACAGGCAAAATGCACAAAACTCATAACAGAATTCTACATTCACTAATCCTGAAACCAAATAAACAGGCAAAAATGATACATACCAGAAAGTTTGCAGTATAATAAGCCTACTTCCAGTTTTATGGATTATTAATAGCCCACAAGCCTGTAACTCTCTTTGTCCTCTTGCAGTGATACATACAAGTCGAGATATTCCTTTAAATATTATAGAAACTCATTTAAGTAAGCTGAAAAGCAAAATTCCCGCAATCAGTTTCAGACAAAATGCTCTCTGTGCTCCCCATTAAACCCTGCCTTCTGCTGGTGATCATTAGTACTACATAATTAAACTACATTACCCATAAAGCACTGCTATCATCTCGCGATAAGTGCACACTTTTGAACCCCTGCGAAATAGACGAGGAAACCCCTCGGTTCTTCCTTTCTCAACATGGCCCCGAAGGCGAAGAAGGAAGGTGCGCTATATTTCATGAATTATTGTGTAAAAATAAGTATTATTCGTAAGACTTTGTTATTAATATTTATCGGGATGGTTATGGAAGCTGTTATGTGTGTAAAAATGACTGTTTGGGGTCATTTAGACAGTCGTAATTCTGATTATAATCTCATGAAATGTCGCGCTGGTGAAACGTCCACTGTAGAGCCACACGTTAGCATAACTAGCTCACAGTTAGCTTATAAATGGCTAGCTCTAGTCACGTCATGCTCCTGAGCCATCATGGTAACTAGTGATCATGAAAATGTGCTGAAATGTATGTTAATTTTCATGCGCTTTGTTTTAATTTAACATACATGTAGATGCTAGGCGCTTTCGATGAAACACTTAACGTTACTTTGGTTAGCCGGATGCTACTCTGAGGTAATCACATGTGAATGAGAGTCAAGGGTGATGGTGTGTTCACGACACACAAACATTAAAAAGTGTTACTAAACACGGTAACACGTATAGCATGATTATTTGGGTGTAGTTCTCGGTTATATATGTGGTATTTGAATTTATTTTGGCTTGTTGTAGGATCTGTAGTCCTCAAAGCTGTGTGCTTGTTAGCTTCATAGGAAAGGGTTGTTCCAGACCTGTACGAGTGTGAAATGTCAGAAAACGTTTGGGAATAATGATGGATGTCCTGCTATAAAACAGTAAGACAATGTGAGCTGTAGTGATTTAGAACAAAATAACCATCATTTTTTCCAAACATTTGTACACTTGATCAGGACTGTGTGTCTCTTTGCTTCACAGGACCCCTTGTCTAGACCTGTGTGTAATCTCGAAGTGTTTAGGGGGAAATGATGGCATATTATTCTCTTGTAGCACATTACAGCTCCTAATTGTGGTCTTTGGACATTGCCTTATAACAGAATGTCTGTAATTTGTCCTGGAACGGTGTGGAAATTAAAAAAAAAAAGTTTGGGAACAATTTTAGATATTTTGTTGGGTTGGACAATATCACTCCTCAGTTCTGGCCATGTGTTCACTCTGCGTATTTTTGTTTGGATTTGTCTCCACTATATAATAATGTGCTTTGTGCTTCTTTTCACAGCTGTCCCAGCCAAGACTGAGGCCAAGTCGAAGGCTCTGAAGGCCAAGAAGGCCGTGCTGAAGGGAGTGCACAGCCACAGGAAGAAGAAGGTCAGAACCAGCCCTACTTTCCGCAGGCCCAAGACTCTGCGCCTGAGGAGGCAGCCTAAGTACCCCAGGAAGAGCGCACCACGCAGGAACAAGTGAGTTTACCAGCAGAAAAGTGGTGAAGTCGTTGCATATTGCATATACTGGTTATTGCATATTGCTTGATCAGGTTGCAAAGGTCATAAATCTATTAGATAGTCTGTGGGTTGACAGCCCTGGTCCTGGAGTACCTCCTGTCCAGTCGTTCTGGGAAAACACAAGTTACTAAGCAAAACACACCTTAATTTAAATCTACACCAGACACGCAAGTCAGCTAATCGGGTACATAAATGGGACAACTCGGATTGGTTTAGGGTTACAGGGCCTTTTCCACATATATCGGATGCAGATGATGGGAATTGCGATCAAAGCATGATATTCTGTGATTACAACTTTTTAATACTGATGCATCCTAATATCTTGTTACATAGTGTGATGTTTGCCGGTTTAATTCATAGCAGCGTGTCCATAACAGTCTCGTTTCTGATGCCCTCATACACATTCAGGTTGGACCACTATGCCATCATCAAGTTCCCCCTGACCACCGAGTCAGCCATGAAAAAGATCGAGGACAACAACACTCTGGTCTTCATTGTTGACGTCAAAGCCAACAAGCACCAGATCAAGCATGCCGTCAAGAAACTGTACGACATCGACGTGGCCAAAGTCAACACACTCATCAGGTGCGGCTTCAGCCGTTGCAGTTTCTCGTTTTCTGCCTCCTTCTGTGTAATGATGTAAACCAATGAATAGCTCTGATTTCTGATGTTCTCAAAGGAACCACTGAACCACAGGAAGTCTTATATTTCTGAATGGTGGTGATTTGTGATGGGTAAAACATACTAAACGTATTTGTGCTGTTTAGGCCCGACGGTGAAAAGAAGGCATACGTTCGTCTTGCACCAGATTACGATGCGCTGGATGTTGCCAACAAAGTAAGTGGTCCTAACTGTTAAGAAATGAGGCATATTAAATAAACTGAATTAATCTGAATTAGAGAGTTTACATAAAATTAGTTACTAATAGTACACTGGTGAATAAGCATTCACTTGGTGTCTTCTTGGTGACGTGTAGTGCATGAAAGATGTGCTTGAATAAAAAACAGGAAATGCAAGGTTAAGGTTATAGCCTGGAGGGATTTTATTCATCGAGGCATTCCTCAGTGGAAGAATTAGTGTTTCACTGGTGATCACTGCATCATGTTTGAGCGCTGAACAGAAGACGGGTCACTGAATAGACGACAAGTTCATGAGCGACTTGAGCATGTGATGTCATCGTTTCTGACTGAATGAATTCTGATGCATTCAAAGGAACCACTGATGCTCCAGACTCTCCACATTTTCTTGCATGCTGCAGTTTCATGAATGTTCATGTGCAATTTTTTTTCCCCCTCTTACAGATTGGCATCATCTAAACTGCTCTTGGCGACGTGTACAGAAGAATAAATGTTTGTAAAAACATACACAGTGTTATTTATTGACTCGTGTGGTGTATTAACTGAATGCGTATTTTAAAATATGTTCCTTAATTAGAAATTTCAAAAAATGGCATGCAAAGGCACGATGTAATGGATATTTTGAGAGCACAGTTTATCCCTTTAATCACACATCTGAGGCTGGGTGGGTGGGGGTATATAAATATAAACTTATGAGAAGGGTAATTTTGGGGAATTATTTCAAATATATTAATTTTTTAGCAGCTCATGTCTGTGTATAAAATGGAAGGTGGTGCTCTGTGTGTGATGAAAAATAATGAAGTTTCTTAATTTTATTTAGAATTTGTTCTCATTAATTCAACCTCCTTTATACACAAGTATTTATTAAAATAATAAATCTGAATTCAGAATACCTAGAATAAATTATTTAATTGTTAACTTTTCAGTGCACCTTAACCCTTTTCTGTAATGGCAAAGTTGCCTACATTGCATTCAATGAAAGATTTTTGTAGGGTTTTTTGATCTTGCACAGGAATGTAGAATTTTCTTTTTGGGGGGTTCAATTTTTTATGGTGTCCTACACTACCTCACTGGAGGGCAGCAGATACTTAAAATGTGTTCTCTGGTCAGCCAAATGGGTCTCAAATTGGATATCTGCTGTTAAGATCTGAGAATTCAACACTTTCAAAAATGAGAATGTAATATGAATTTTGAAAAGCTTAAATTTTAACATTTTGAAATGCTTGACTAAGCCGATTTGGGATCAAATAAATTTCATGCCTTTTTTTTAAAAAAAACCCAAAATAGATTAAATTATACATAAATATTTTCATGAGGGATTGCGGAATACACTTTTCCTGGATTTATCAGTTGCATCTAACATCTAACACCTGGACATACACTGACATGTAGTTAAAAGAGAAGGAGAAGATAGTCATGATAGAAACTTGTATTTTATCTCTCATCTCAGTTCCATCAAGTGAACACTATCAGTTAGGTTTATTTGTAAAAGTAGGACATGGAGTCCATTACCACGTATTTGTGTTTGTAGTCAGAATTGCATCAGAGCAGCTCTTAAATTTTATTAGCCTGTAATTACCCGTTTCACTGCATATTAATTCAAGTTATGTAGTTAAATGTTAGAAAAGGTCAGCACCATGAATCTTACTGCTTCATTCTATAGAGTTAATCAATGTTATGCCGTAAAGACAAATCACATTTCATGTGATTACATGTAGAAAAACGTGAAATTTGTGCAAAATGTGCACTTTTCTATGTTACACCCTGAAAATCCACAGATGCATTCATAACATGAATAATGTGATCACGTTCAGTCATCTTCAGCAAGCAGCTTATCCTGGTCAGGGACTCCACTGGGCATGAGCCAGGGGTTCACCCTGGATGAGATGCTAGTCTGCAGCTGGGTACCCTGTATGCACACACGTAGGGGCAATTTAGTATAGCCAATCCATATACTGGCATGTTTATGGGAGGAAACCAGGAAACAACCCACACAAACATGGGGAGAGCAACTCACTCAAACAGTAACGAGTTCAGGATCAAGATGATAAAAATAAAAACATGCACTACATGTGAAAAGTCCACATGTAAAACACAACGTGTAAAATTCACATGGACTTTATGTGTTTTGTCTGTTGAGTATTGTGTAACAGCAGTGTAAACACAAAATCTTATACTAGGCTCCAGTGTGAAATTCAGAGGTTCTCTTTGTGACTTCAACTGATGTTCAGTATTCGGAATATTCCCCTGTGGCATTTTAGTCCTGGACAAATTTGCGGATGCCGTTTGATTGTCTGTGCTTTGAGAAGAAATCTGCTCGCAGCAGACGGTAGAAATAAATGAGGATCATGATGTTCATGAGCATCATAGATACCAGGAAATAGCCTGCATGGTCCAACCAAGAGTAGTTAACAAGGATATACCATGTCAGGTAGAACTGCGCTCCCAGACGAAAGCTGATGTATGTTGTGACATTGAGAATCTTGTTGATGGTGTAGAGGAGCGAGTCTTTGTCTACTTCAGCCATTTTGAGCAAAAGCCGTGAATGCAGAAATACACTGTTCACTTCAACGAACAAAGCCACCACAGCCCCGGACACATAGTGACTTGTAAGAACAGCATACAGGAAGGTCCATATCACCTGAAAAGTGAAAATTTTGAAGAAATGTAAAGTACACTATATGGCCAAAAGTATGTGCACACCTGGCCATCACACCCATATGTGGCTCTTCCCCAAACTATTACCACAAAGTATGAAGCACACAATTGTACAGGATGTTTTTGTATACTACAACATTACAATTTTCCTTCACTTGACAATGTCCAAAGAGAACTCCATGGAGACATGGTTTGTCAAAGTTGGAGTGGAAGAACTCAAGTGGTCTGCAGAGAACCCTGACCTCAACACCACTGAACACCTTTGGGATGAACTGGCACGCTGACTGCACCCCATAGCTTCTCACTTGACATCAGTGCTCAACCTCACTACTGCTCTTGTAAGCCTTCCCAGAAGAGTGGAGGCTCTTATAACAGCAAAAAGGGGACTAAACCTGGAATGGGATGTTCAAAAAGCACATATGGGTGTGATAGTCAGTTGTCCGGAGTCAGGATATGTGTTTATCAAAATGGCTTTATGACAATGAAAATATATTCAATATAGTTTGTCCAGGGAGACTGTATTGGAAGCAATTGATTTACCATAACGTGATGAAGCAGAAACTCCCATGATTCTCGTGCATACCCACTGAAGATGATGTCTCCAGCATCCTGGATGAAATACCCTGACAAAAAAAAGTTCAGAGTTTGTCAGTTTTGAGGGCAAATGGAAGAATTATCAGACTGCAATTAGGTTGGGTTGATGATAATTTTCTACATTCATTCATCAATAACTTTTATTCTGGTCAGGGTCGCAGATATGGATATGGACCTATCCCTGGAACACGGGGCCTGAGGTGGGAATACACCCTGGATGGGACAGGATAATAACTAGTAGCGACGAGATTCAGATAGGGTCTGATTTTCTTAGTTTAATTGTTGTTCTTCTTCTTTCGGCTGTAATATGTAGCAGCAGTTTATAACATAGAGCACAGTGTTTTAGAGAAAGAGAAGACGACTGACCTGTTGAGACGACGACAAGCAGATATGAGACAGGAGTGAAGGACGAGTGGATCTCATACACCATCACTGGGTACTGAAAAACACTGAGCACACCAAGAAGAAGACACTTACAAACAAGCACTGATGAGAAATGATACAAGGCACTTCAGTGAGTAACAAAACATGTTGGTCTTCTTTAAACATCGTTCAAAAATACAATATTTGGACAGAGTTTTTGTGATTATGCCTTTATACACCACCACAATGGACTTGAAATAAAACAATCAAGATGTGCTCGAAGTGTAGACTTTCAGCTTTATTTTAAGAGGTTCCACAAAAATATGGCATTTACCATTTAGGAATTACAGCCATTTTAAATAAAGTACTTACATTTTAGGGGCTCAAAGGTCTTTCAATGTTGCTGAGTTCATTAGTGCTTTCTTTCTTTTTAAGAATGTACCCAACTGTTGATTTGGCCACACCTAAGGTTTTTGCTCTCTCTCTCTTACAGATTTATGTTGTTTTTTCAGCCTAATGATGGCCTCCTTCACTTGCATTGAGATCTCCTTGGACTTCATATTGGTAGCTCCACTTGAACAGCTGCCAAATGCCAACTTAATACCTGATATCAACTCCAGACCTTTTATCTGCTTCATTTGTCTCGAAGTAATGAAGGAATGAACCACACCTGGTCAATTAACTTCTTGTCAGTCAATTGTCCAAATACCTTTAAGCACCTGAAAATAGAAGTACTTTGCTTAAAATGGTTGTATTTCCTAAATGGTAAATGCCATATTTTTGTGGGACCTCTTAAAATAAAGCTGAAAGTCTAAACTTTGATCACATCTTGATTGTTTTATTTCAGATCCATTGTGGTGGTGTATAAAGGCAAAATCACAAAACTCTGACATTATCCAAATACCTCCAGACCTGACTTTATTCCCCCTTTGCTGTTATAATATCCTCCACTCATCTGGGAAGGCTTTACACTAGATTTTGGAGCATGGCTGGGGAGATTTGTGCCTATCCAGGCATTAGATCATTAGTGAGGTCAGGAACTGATATTGGGTGAGGAGGCCTGGGGCGCAGACAGTGCTCCAGTTCATCCCAAAGGTGTTCAGTTGGATTGAGGTCAGGGTTCTGTGCAGGTCACTTGAGTTCTTCCACTCCAGCCTTCGTAAAATATGTCATCATGCTTTGTGCGCAGGCGCACTATCATGCTGACACAGGTTTAGTTCCAGTGAAGGGAAATTGTAATACTACAGCATACAAAGACAATTGTGTACATCCAACTTTGTGGCAACAATTTGTGGAAGACCCACATATGGGTGTAATGGTCAAGTGTTCACAAACATTTGGTCATATAGTGTACATTCCCTTCCAAAAATATATTAATCTAACGAAATGTGACAAAGGAAGAGAGAAAGAAACCTAGCAACATCACTTGAAGTCTGCTTGACTTTGGCATGACAAATAACTTCACATTCGTATTCCCAAAGCTTGAGTTACAAAACATTAGTTTTCAGTTAGTTTACGGTTCTCACAACAAAAAGTGTTACAGCTTTTATTTGAAAATCTAAACGCACCAAAGTAATTTTTTTTGTTTGTTTGTTTGCTGAAGTTGAGGTTAAGCTTGTACATCTCATTTAGGATGCCATCAGGTCTGCATGTTTTTACCAATTTAATACTTTTAGTTTTATGTTTAACCTTCTGTTCAGTTAATTAAGAAGTGTTCTTCTTCAATTCAACATTTTAAAAGGTGCTTGAAAGGGTGCATGCAAATATCACCATTTTGGATTAATATTGTGTTTAAACAGTTGCTGTGCTACCTGGGCAAACACTAACTGCTCTGGGTTCTCACACCTTCTCACAAAACTCCTTCCCAACCGCTCCCCGTCTGACACGTTTTTCTAGTTTTTGTATTTTGTGGAATCTTCAACTGTGTACACAGCACACATCATTAACTATACATTCAGGCATTGTATACTGCATTTCCTGAGCATTTACCACATTAGACCCTTGATTGTAGTTTAATTCAGAAGTTATCAGTGTGACGTTTGTGCAGAAGGATTTTACGCAAGTTGAGAGTTGATATTATGTGATACCTTATCAGAAATCTGGGTATGTCTAAGGTGTTGTAACTTGTTTTTTCTCACACAGGCACATTTTGTTTAGTAAGTGAGCCAGAATATTGTATTTAGCAGAACATCACTCACCAGAAAATGGCCCAGGTGCCGGTCAGGAGCGAGTGGACGAGTGACACAGAGAGATTCTTCCATTTATAACTCTTCCATGGATCACAGTTAACAGCATGGGGTCTGGGCAGAAACTTCAGCAGTGTGTGGAGCAGCCTGAAGGCCAGTGAGCTGCAGAATACATAGAGGACGGGCCGATGCTGTACCTCCTTCAGCCAGCCATCCATACTCCACTCCTTCTCTATTACTTACCTGCCTCACACACTCTCTCTGCTGCCTTTCCCTTACGTGTGGCTGCTTTCCCTTGTTTGTGTCTCCTGTTCTTCTACGTAGGGTGAAGATCTGTTTTGATAATAAGGGCTGTTTTACACTTTAATTTCCTGAAGTGTCTGGAATTTTTCTGCAACTCTTTTCTTCTTCTTTCTCTCTCCCTCACACACTGTGGCTTAACAATGGGCGGGTGTTTGTCTCAGTCTCTGTTTGCTGAGCAGTGATTGGTTGATTGCTACAACAGGAAATGTTGGTCATATCTCTCCCTTTTTTTCTTCTCAGATCCTACATAAACTTGTCTGACTCCTATAACGTGAGAAAAGGAAGTGTGTCATATTGTGTGTACATGTGTGTGTGTGTGTGTGTGAGAGAGAGAGAGAGAGAGAGAGAGAGAGAGAGAGAGAGCAACAGGTAGAATACAGTAAATCAGAAATCATACTGTTGGTCCATATTAAATGGACCAAAGTCGACCTTTATTTAAACTGGTATATCGGTCAAGAGGGTCAGTATAAATGAGAACGAGTACGACGTATAAAAGATTGGCTTCTTTAGTTATTGGCTTAATTTATTATGGCTGGGTGCAAATCCATTTATTATGGCTGGGTTCAAATCCTGCTAACTTTATCATCCTTGTTTGCATTTTAGAGGTAAATCAGAATTTGTTCTGCCCCCACCCTCAGAGCAGCTTACTGACACTTCACTGCTTTACCGACAAACAATTCAGTGCTAACATGATATTGTATATACGTCACCTTACAAATCAACTGCTATTATAAATATTAAGACAGAACAGGTAAGTAGAAAGTTAGATGGCTAGCTTAAGTATGACGAGAATTTTTCTAAAGAGTATATATGCATAATGAAGATTACACCACAGCGCTGCTGAATTCTCAAATCATATGTGTGAAATTGTTTATTTTGTTTTCTATAACAGCAGGTCTGACTGTAGTACTGGCTGCAAGAAAAAATAACCGGTTTAATATATAATTTCTTTTATAGTAACAATTTACACAGGGACTGTTATGGTGGAAGCGCCATATACCCGTATTAAAAAACTGTGTGTAATTGTTATGGAAGCTTTCTGTGAGGAGATGTTTACTTGGAAGGAGTCTCCTGTGTCAGTGCTTTGTAACAGTTAAAGGTATAGCTTTAAGTTTATTGTTATGGAAATGTGTTTTGCAGCTTCACTGTAACATGACAAGCTGCATTTTCTTTGTGTTATTCACTACAAGAGAAAGAAAAAAAGGAAAGGCTGAATTATTTTTTGTAATTGTTATTGATAACTGCTAACAAGAATAAACTTGTTTCACATGCATTCCACATAAACATAACCATAATTGGATGCAAAAAATATGACATTACTCTTTAATATTTGTTTTAATTACATTTTGACATATTGTGGTGGTACGAAAGGAATAAAACACTCAATGCCTTAACAGTGGGGTTAATTTAAAGTTATTAAATCAGTGGAAGTGTACTGAAATGAGCTTAGATTTAGGCAAAAATTTGTATTTCCTTTCCAGCATTCTTGTTGATCAAATTGAAATCAGTGAGGCGGTTTGCATGGTTTAGCCCAAGCTTTCATTTCTATTCATTCCAGGCCTTCTAACATATTAGTCATGTGAGTTCCACACGACAATTATGACATCTGAAAATTAAATGACTAGTTGTGAAAATTCATACAATTATAGTAAAGGGATGCCTAACACTATTTCTAAATGATTTGGCATTATGATGCTCGTCAGTTGCTCATGCCACTGTGACTTGGAATCCAGGCACATAAACAGAATGCATGACTACATTGAAAATACCTTTCACTAATAGAGAATCTTGTCCTATCTAGCCAGATTGTATCCTTCTTCTGATGGCTGGGGAACCAACAGCAGTCCCAGCACCTGAAAAATCCCACCAGGGGGAGGCATTTCCATGTCAAAAAGACAAACAGCAGAGGAGACAGCCTGTATACACGCAATGCAAAGCCAGATAGCAAAACTGGCAAGGATACAAGAGAATACAACAGAATTATAATAAACTGAACGATATGTATGTATTGTACTACTATATAATGTTACATATTTTTAGGAGTAGGACTTGATGGGACAATCTGTTATAGGGAAATAATCAACGATGAGGTAGTATCACCCCAAAGTTGATCTTTTTCCAATAATGCCACATCCTGATGCCAATGGTATTCATATATATATAATGAATTTACAATTAGTTTATAATTCTGTTTAATGTTGTGGAACATCCACAAAACAGTCATTCGCTCACTCATCTCTCTTTTTCATTTCTCTTTAAGTTAATAAGGCAAGATAAATGCAGTGAACCCTCAAAGCCCTCCGTCCTGCAGACTTTTCTCTGGCAAAAACATCACATCACATAAAACCCTCACCATATCAATGATCACTCACTCACTGAGGATGGCCTCACATGGACAGCTTAAAGATCAGTGAGATTACTAAGGATGGTACTACTTAAAAAAACATGAAGATGGCTTTGGACAGCAAGACTGTTCATATCAGTTGCTGTGATAGCTTTAGGACTGCAATAGACATGAACAGTTTTGCACTCAAGTCTCCATCAGTGAACAAAAAAACTGTAATGAATCTCCTGGTTACATAATTGCACTTGTTGACCATGTAGTACACAGTTTCAGAAGGGAATTATTTATAGTTGCACTATCCATTGTCACTCAGATGAGGATGGGTTCCCCTTTGAGTCTGGTTTCCCTCAAGGTTTCTTCCTCATAGCGTCTCAGGGAGTTTCTCTTTGCCAAAGTCGCCTCTGGCTTGCTCATTAGGGATAAATTTATATACTTCTGTAAAGCTGCATTGACTGTTACCGGTAATAATTTTCGTGATATGTTTATTTTAACTTAACCTAACTTAATGTGTCTTAGACAAAAACACCTGCGATTGCCTCTGTGTCGTGTCATTTGTTAGTATAGAAACCATAATGAGAAGGAGTGCATTAATATAAACCTGTCGTTTGTGTTGCGGCTGGAATCATTATCATTTGGTTGCAGTTGTTGCTGCTAAAGGTGAGACAACCTGTTATTAAGTTTAGGGAGTAATTACATTTTATTACATGGGTGAAAAGGCATTGCATATAGGCAACCCTTCAATAAAAGAAACGATCAGTTAAAAACTGTTCTGCATTTCCTCATGTTCTGCTTGTTATATTACATTTTGTATGAGGATCTGATACCATTTAATGTGAAATAGCGCAAATCAGAAGTGGGGAGAAAATACGCTTTCATGTCAGTGTACAAAGGATTTTAGAAAACAAGCAATGAATGGCACAAACAATTCAACAGTGACAAAAGCATTGTTAGTAAAGTTAAAATACATCATTTATGATGGGTGTCAGTGTGCATACAAGAGTTTATCATAAGAGAGTTTATTAAGTAGCTTTGAGATTATATATATATAATATACATACACACAGGTCTGGAAGATTTTGAACAGACAGAGTTTTTGTGATTTTGCCTTTATACACCATAACAATGAATTTGAAATAAAACAAAATCTATATGATGTCACATTCAAGAATGCTATACCAATTATATTAGAAGAAAAGTAAACATTTCTCTTCATTCATTCCTGAAATACACATCATATCTTGTGTATGGACATACAGAACCCCAAACAGCAGCACCAAGTTTTCATCAACAGCACTTAACAAGTCTCAGTATTCTGTGTTATTTTTTTAATAGTCACACAACTCACACAGTCAATGCATCATTATGACAAAAATGTCCTTAAAAAGCTGTCTAATCATGGGCAGGTCCACGCAGAGCTGATTCATGGAGCAAGGAGATGTCTGACTATATCGTACACATTTGTAAAAGAGTAAGGCAGAAGGCCAGAATCTAGTGTAATAGCTCTTTCTATTCGGAGGGCAGGTTCTCGTTTGAGTCGGATGTCTTCCTCATGCTGTTTCTCATGCTGAGATTTTCCTTGCTATCGTCACCTGTGGCTTGCTCATTACAACTCTGAATCTACATCCAGAAACCAGCTTTGTGACAATATCTATTGAATAAAATATATTGTATACATTATATTAATATAATAAGCTGATGTTATGAGAGGGTGAAACCATCCACGGTTCACTGGACTTCATTAACTTTCCCGTAATCAGTCTTCATCAGCCAGACACACTGTAGTGCCTGCCTCTTGAGTGGAAACTGGGAAAAATTCTCTCTCTCTCTCTCTCTCTCTCTCTCTCTCTCTCTCCCCCTCCCTGCTTCCGTCCTATACCATCCTTACAGGTGCTCTTCGGCCTTGAATGCCAGACTGAGTTTGTTGCAGTCATGTGGTCCACTCTCCTTGTGTCATGTCTTCTGTTTTCTCCATGCATCCACTCTGGTAAGACTTCTACATGATTATACATTTTTTTAAAGGCAACTTTGTCATGATAATACATTGACTGTGTCAGTAGTGTCACTGTTTAAAAAAACAGAATTTTGTAACTTGTTTAGTGCTTATTTTGTAAGTTGTTAGCTGCTTTGAGACAATGGCCTTTGTAAAAAAGCGCTATACAAATAAAATGAATTAAATTTAGTGCTGCTGATGAGAACTTGCTGCTGCTGCTTGGGTTTTGCTGTCCATTTAACACACAGGTTTGTAATGCATATCCACATACAGTGTAGTGACATGTATTTATAGGATTAATGGAAAAAAATATATATAACTGTTCTACTAAAGTAATTGCTAATTACAGTACCAATGTTTAGTGGTAAATTAAATTATTATTTTCTTGAATTGATTTTTGTCTAATGTTAATGGATGGTTCTAGATGCCCATTTTTTTTTGCAAATTAAAATATTCTCTCAGGTATGAAATATGATAAACTCATGTATACGCACCAACAAATAAATCACAAATGATGTCTTTCAACTTTACTTACATTGCTTTCATTACTGTTGATGTTTTTCATTGCTTTTGTTTTCTAAAATCCTTTGTATAATCTAATGCCATGGAATAATGGTATATAAATTATTGCTCATCTTTGGTAAACTATCAGTGTATGAAGCTGTTAGAAAGAGCGATGACATCAGTAGATATTGTGTATTAAAGTAATTAATACTTGTGTGAAAGCTCCTAATAACGAGTCCATTGTGAGACTTAATGATCACCTCTGATTTTTTTTGTGCAACCTTAACCTGTTTTTACCTGATAGCCATTATTTACATTGTATGTTATTTGACTTGCTTTCACATGAAATCAGGTCAGCTGTGCTTACTGAATAAGGGATTGTTTTTCTGAAATGTTCATACTGTATACAATCTGTACAGTACTTGTGGTATTGTGTTGCTTAAATCTAGCCAACATATAAGCAGTTTTTCCACTGACCATTTAAATAATGTTTTACATACTTCTTTTCCCACTTTTGTACCTTTCATTGTCTGTTTTTGATGTGTTTATTAGAGCAGTTAAAGCTCAGTTAATGTACCACCACTGAGATTATTAATTGCAACCCTTGGCATGAAGTCACAGCATAGAGAAAGAATGGTGGTAGGAGTTGTTTTTCTGATGCACATTCAAAAACAAAAAACAATCAAAATAGGAGACAGTGGAACATGGGGTACAATTATTGTGACCCAACTGTTTAAGGTTTTCACAGTAATTGGAGTGCGGTCCAAATATGAACCTGACACAATCTACCACTGTATACCAGTTGAATTATTGAATCTGATTGGTTAGAAGGTGATTAATTTTCTGAAAATAGAGCCAGCTGCCAGAAAAATCACAGGTTTACACAATATTGCCGAAAGTTTGTGGAAACCTGACCATCACACGTGGTTCACACGTGGACCATCACATGTGGTTCTTCCCCAAACATTTGCTACAAAGTTGAAAGCACATAATTATCTAGACTGTCTTTGTATGCTGTAGCTTTAAGATTTCTCTTCACTGGAATTAAGGGGCCCAAAGCCTTTCTAGAATGACAATGGTCCTGTGCACAACACGAGCTGCATGAAGACATGGTGTGCCAAGGTTGGTGTTGAAGAACTCGAGTTACCTGCACAGAGCCCTGACCTCAACCCCACTGAACACCTTCAGGATGAATTGGAATGCAGACTGTGCACCAAGCCTTCTTGTCCGACCAACCTCATTAATGCTCCTGTTGCTGAATGGGCAGAAATCCTGATAGTCATGTTCCAAAATCTAGTGTAAAGCCATCCCAGAAGAGTGGACATTATTACAATGGCAAATGGGGGAACAACTTTGGAATGGGATGATCAACAAGCACATATGGGTGTGATGGTCAGGTGTCCACATACTTTTGGCCATATAGTGTACCTATATTAACATGCTCATTCTAATACAATACAAAGAAACTTTATAGATGCTCTAGTCTACATAATCTAAACCTAAAAATAAACAGAATAAAACATGTTTAACAAAGATATAAATGTAACTGTTATGATGAAATTTTCTGTGAGGAGACACTAATTTAACATTTGTGTCAGCACTTTGTAACAGTCTGAAAGTTTTCTGACACAGGAGAACCTTCAGGACAAAGGACTTTGTACTTTGCTGTATCATGGTAACACGAGAAGCTTGTCTTATTAACTTCAAGTAAGAGGAAAAAGAGGCTGTTGAGGTGATGACTCTACATGTGCTATTGTGTAAGTCACCCTGGTCCTGGTAAACCCCTTGTCTTGCACATTTTACTGCTCACAACATACCTGATTCAACTATTCAGCTAATTATCAGCTCATGCTGGGTGAACAGCAGGGAAAACACCAAAATGGGCAGAATAAGGGGTACTCCAGGAGCAGGGTTGGGAACCTGTAACACAAGTGACAAAAAGAAGTAACTTGTTTCGCAGATGTTACACAACATTAAATGTTTGAGTGAGTGAGTACAAGTCATTGGTGAAATAGGACCAGTCCCAGTACCACTGAGGTCTCGGATAGGGTTCTTGTGAGGCAGGAAAACACTCTGGATATGACGGTTGTCTGTCGCAGATTAAATGTAACTATAAACTGATAAAAAATTTTGTTGCTTAAGAGGAATCAAACACTTTATGGCATGCTGTTGTAAGAAAGAAAATCAACTCCAGTCTGGTAACAGTAACTTCGCTTTGCATCAGGCTGCATCACACCCTTCCCACATTGTTCATTATTTTCCTATAATAGCATGCCCCAAGAGTTTTATTCCTTACATATATAACACGTGAAGCATTTCAATTTTGGCCCATATGTTTTGCCATATATTATCCCTAAGGTATATCTTATAAGCCAGATTCATATCAGATTATTGTTATAGTGATAACAGAAAAAGAGAGTGCAAAACCAGTATGGGGCACAGCTATGTAATCACAGCCATCTGCATGCACTATTGTAAATTCTCTGGTTTCAAATGATGACACATCTGTAGTGTTCGGAGGATGCAGTCCAAAAAAATACTTGAAAAACTTATGCTCATAGTCATTATTAAAGGGAACAAGTAAAACACTTTGCTCCTGATATATTTTGCAGTGTTATTGCTCTGAGGGGGAAAACAGCATTTACCTATAAAACATAGGTAAAATACATATAATAACAATAGTAAATGATATGCAAGAACCAGAAAGTCCATGGATAAATTGCATAGGCAGCCGTGCAAGAGTAGGACACTGGTTTCAAACTAAAATAGTTAAAGTGCATGAGGAATGGCCCTTACTTTTGAACCCTAAAACCAGGAATCCTTCACAGTTCTACCAGTTTAGGGTGTTGCCTTTATAGGAAGTATGGCATAAACACTTCAGAACTGACCTCACTGTGATATTTTTATTAAATAGCAGCTCTATGTCTACATACTGTGCATAATTAGCAACAAACAAACAGTGCTACTATCTCCACCCCTAAGCACCATCTAATTCTTGTTGGTGTAAATGGTGAGCAGATGCCAAATGCCATATAACTGGGACCTTTTAAATGACCTGCGAACCGGTTTCCTTCTTTATGGTATGGTCAAAATGCCACAGTTTGTAAGAACATAAAACACATAAACTTTCTATGTGAAGCTTAGAAAGCTTATCTCTTCAGTTGTCCTTCAGGGGAACCCTACAACATAGTGTTTCCCTATCAGAGAGTTCCAAATAGAACCTTTTTTGGAAGTTGATATCCCTTAATTATTCAATGAACTCTTACACAATCCTTGAAGAACTCAATCTCAACAGGTTGTTTCCTCTGTTCCAGTTCAGTGGTGCTACCAGAGCCAGTACTCATGTGAGGATAGGTGCAGAGGTAAGCTTAGTCAACTTTTAACCCTCTACTGCATGAATTATTTATTTATTTTTTATGGATTTTTATTACTTGAATTAGTTAAAAGAAAATTAAGAAAAAAAGAAAAAAATTAGGGGGGTAGTTTGTAAATTGTTGCCATATGGCAACAATGTGCAGTAAAGGGTTAACTTTCAACCATTTATTTATTGGCAAGGCTGGCACGGTGGGTCCCTGGTTCAATCCTGAGCTTGGGTTACTATCTGAGGAGTTTTGTACGTTCTACCCATGTCTGCATGGGTTTTCTCCGGGTTCTCCAGTGCCTTCCCACCTCCCAAAAACATGCTGATATATGGATTGGCTCCTATAAATTGCACCCTAGGTGTGAAAGAGTGTGTGAATGCATGGTGCCCTGCACTGGATGGGCATCCCATCTGGGATATATTCCCACCTTGCACTCATGAGATAGACTTCAGATCCACCACACCTGTGACCAGGATAAAGCACTTACTAAAGATGAATAAATTAATGAGCTTTTGGACATAATTCAATTGTACCAGGTTGTTCATTATGTATTATTTTGATGTTTCAGATCCCAGTCAGTGGGCCAAGGACTTTCCAGGTTGTGGAGGCCAGAACCAGTCCCCCATTAACATTGTCACACACAAGGCAAGGCACGACCCCAGTCTAACCCCGATCATCTTCGAAGGTTACACAGAAACACTGAACGTCACTGTGCAGAACCTCGGAAATACTGGTGAATCTGCAATTTCATTTATTTGTAATTTTTTTCTTTTAATTTCAGCCAAATCTGTGTCAGCTGAGCCACATTCAGTTCTATCAATCTCAGTAGTATTTTTGTCTATTTTTGTTTCTTTAGACTTACGTAGGTTCTCATTATGCTTAGTATCATAAGAACTAACACAGTAAAGAGCAACAAACACTTAAACCATGTGCAGCATGTGAAGTTTGCCTTCTTGTTTGAACCTCCTTAGCTGTATTCGCACTTCCTCCATCTCTGCGGATCCGAGGTGGGAATCTGCCTGACACCTACAAGGCCGTTCAGCTGCATCTACACTGGGGTGTGGATGATAGGCCAGGCTCAGAACACACTGTAGATGGGGAGAAGTATCCCATGGAAGTGAGATCACAGATCACCATCACATATTTAGTTTGATAACAGCATCGTAAATTCTTCGTTCTTTGTTAAACCAGTGAAGGCTAAAAAAAGTTTTTTTTTCGGTGTTTCTTCTATCCCAAAGCTCCATATTGTTCATATAAAAGAGCAGCGCAATACCATGAAGGAAGCCATGAATGATACAGTAGGGATAGCAGCTCTTGCCTTCTTCTATGAGGTAACAAACTTTGGGCATCTCTGGTCGATGGAATGTCTCTATGTAACACAGAATTCTGCAGTGCTTAACTATTCCATTAATGATAACATGATGTCCTTATTCTTTGTCTTAGGTGTCCACAGAAGAAAACCAGAAATTCAATCAAGTGATTCAAGCTTTGGGAAGAATTCCATATAATGGTGAGCTCCTGCTCCTGATGTTAACCCGTTTGGACTTCCAAGAATTTTTGCCCCAATTTGGGATTTTTATCCCATTTTCATTAGATTTCTACCCTCATTTTCTAATAATTTGGTCATTTGCCATTTCCCACCCACTAACTAGCTCTCCCAGTCACATGACATCTACCAACAGGCAAGTGTAAAGGCTGCATCTTTTTTCAAATTGCTGTTCATGCATTGTTTTGCACATGTGAGCACATGTGCACATAATAATAATAATAATAATAATAATAATAATAATAATAATAATAATAATCTGTCAGTGGTAACAGTAATCCATTAACTAATCCAACTAATTCATAAGCCTTCACATCTTTTCATGTCACAAGGCAGCATAAAACACTTGAAGGAAAGCACTGACTGCCCTTTTCCCCCTACATGAGTTCAAAGACAACCATGATTGGCTAGTACTGCTCTGACTGATAGGATAAACAGTAATGCAATCTTGAATTCCTGGCCACAGACAGCTGTGGTATTGCTGGGATTCACACTCACAATCTCCCAAGGACAGTGCAAATGCTTTACCTGTTGCTGAGACTGAGTCTTATGATGATGACATCATCAGCAAGGGTCCAAGACAGCATAATTAGTTGAGCTGTCTAGGTGGGAAGAATCACGTTTTACTCTGCCTTTCTAGCATCACATTAGACAATCTAGGCCATGTCTGGTTACTTAGACATTCTCCTGCCCTAATGCTGCATTGGGTTCAGAAGGATGTGGTAGCTGGAGGAATCATTTGTTGTGGAGGAATCCCATGTTAGATCTCACCTTCCTTCCTGTTAAGCAATAGAGGAAGACTTAGATAATAGGGTGGGAACTGGCAGTAACATTCATAAACCGTGAGGAAAGGTAAAGAAACCATATCTCTCAAATTATGTGTTATGTGGTTATCCTATTCACAAAGGGAACACCAGTATTGTCTCAGATTTCCGGTTGACTGATATCTTGCCTTCATTGGAGAAGCTTTCCAGTTACTATCGTTACTCAGGTTCTCTGACCACGCCAGGCTGTGATGAGAGAATCATCTGGACCATCTTCCAGGAGTCTTTTTCCATCAGCCAACAACAGGTGGAGATGATCTTCCCATTAACACTGTATTACTGGGTCTAACACTTCATTCTTTAAGGCAATTTATTTAAACCCATTTTAATATGTGATATAATTGTACAGTAAGCACCATTTAAATTTTTTTTTTCTTTTCTTTCTCCTCAAACTTTTGACTCATGACCAGTCTGTGTGGGCGCAGAGTATGCATGGGTCCTCTAAACGTCTGCCACTGTATTATTTTGATTCAGTTAAAATCCTGTTGCTTCCATATGTGGAAGGCAAGTGAATCAGTAAATCACGCTATGTGCAGCGGTGCCAGATTGGGTGGTTTAGAAATAGCCCAAGATCACTAGAAACCACTGCAAATAATGTTGTGTTGGACAGTCTAATCTGGCAATATATCTCCAGGATTGTTTAGTGAAATGGGTGGGTTTTTAATTCTTGATTGGGTTTGGAAATGGATACAATCAACCCAGCACCCCCCTTAGAAAAAGTCCCTTAAATCTGGCAACCTACTCTATGAGGAGAGTAACAATGGTTGCAGTCCATTCTGAAGTGATGAACCCTAAACCAGGGCACTTCGAATGGGGACCATCCACAACAGCCATTTGTAGGGTCTTTCCAGACTGATGTGATGAAGAGCATTTTCGTTAGTAGACCCTTCAAAATGGTCTTTTCAGAAGGATCAACCAATGGACACTTTGCTTCTGAGCTTCTTTGCACTGAATTACAAAGTGGCCCTGACAACAGACAAGCTTACATTTAAATGTGTGTCCAGTTCAAGTAGAAAACTTTACTTATACTCATTTTGTAACAGAACATTGTACATACCATGAATAGAACAGCTGGAAGGACTGCACCAAATATGCTCTTTAATGTAGGTGTACCTTGTATCTTGGGCACTTGCATTTCATGCCAGTTGTAAATTTACAAAATCAAGCCAAGTGCAAGTCCTAAATGAGACCGGAGGCAGCAAAGTGAAGTTTTTGCTGCTTAGCCCATTCATTCATTATTAAACTGGGACACATGTTCTTATTTAAGTATGTGTTAGAAATTATGCAACAATAAAACAACATCTCCACCTTTGAATTGATTATGTTCATTCATTCATTCTTCAGTAACCATTTCATCTGGTCAGGGTAGTGGTGGTCTGTAGCTTATCCCAGTAACGCTGGCTGTAAGGCAGGAATACAAACTAGATTGGACATTAGTCCACAAGGCACCATGCACACATGGACAATTTAGCATAAGCATTCCAACTCCAGCATGTGTGAGGAATGAGCAAACATGTGAAACCTCATGCAGACAGTAACTCATGCTCACGATCAAACCAGGGACCCTGGAGCTCTGATGCGGCAATGCTACCCACTGAACCACTGTACGGCCCTGAAATTACGTTACTGTGCCTATATTTTCTCATGGTGTAGGGTGTATTCCTAGGAGGCAGGACAGCTTACTCATGAAGCCATCACTTTAAAATGGACCACAGCCATTTATAGCCCTTCAGGATCAAGGTTTTGAGCATGCTCTCATGGATGGTGAATGGCAAATTTCATATATGATCAGGCATACAGCACAAGTACTTTAACGAGAAAGCATCATCAGCAGATGAAGATACTACTAACCTCCTCACCACTGTGAGGATACCTCCTCACCTCTATTCTTGTTTGTCTGTGTTCCACAGTTGGTGAACATAACCAAGCAGATGTGGTTCAAGACAGGAAAGCCCATGATTGACAACTTCCGCCCAGTTCAGAAGCTAAATGGGCGCATAGTGTACAAATCCACGGCATGTTCCCATACGTCATCAGGACCAGTCATTGTGTGTCTGTGTCTCCTCTGTATATTTGGGCTGATAGAGGGTATATTCACATAACTTCTAGTACAAGACTGAAAAAGGATTAGAGCACATTTCAAAATAAGAAAAGGCAACTGTTTATTCATTTGTTGGCAATATGCAAAACAATGGTGCAACACAGCAAGTATTTTTGTATCCCACTAACTAATTTTTGGTTTTACGGTGTGGTTTCTTTCGAGGTTTAGGGGGTTTGGTGGTCTTAATGTCGATCTTTGGTTGTTGAAGCTTGGATTTATGATATATATAGAAAGGAGCTGCAAAGTCATGTATTAACTACAGTAGGGATGTGAGAAGGCTGTTTATATTGGTGCTGGCATTTTAAGTTGTATACATGTAAACGTGCGCTATGACGTTATGCGCACTTCGTCTTCGGTAATTTCAGTTTGATGAGGCTTTGTCACCACAATGTCAACAACAAATGTAAGAGGTTAATGTCGATTTGAAAAAAATTAAACATTTTTTGTTTTGTATTTTGTGTGATTTTTGTGTAGAAGTTGTAAGTCTGAGTTTTTGATGAGTTTTATGAGGTAAAAAAAGTTTATTTCTTTGTTTGTTTACCTATAATCATCATCATCATGATCAACAACAACAACTATTATTACTATTATTATTATTGTTGTTGTTGTTGTTGTTTTAGCAGTTGTAACTTCAGGTAAAGTAATCCTGAAAGTCGGGGGTGCTGCAGCACTCTCACCCCCCAGGTATGTTGTATGCTTGTCTACAGTAAATTTTAAACAGAAAGTATTTTGACAATGAAGCTGTGGGATGTGATAAAAAGCTGTTACTTTGAAAACATCATGGATTAGAAAATGTGCTAATGTTTGTGATTCTAATCTTATGAAGGACTATGTTCCGGTTATATACTGTGCACCTTCAGCCAGGCTCTCATGTGCTCTATCTGTCCTGTAACGCTACTCCGTGCTGTGCCACCAGGGGCGGTGTACTGCTCCACACTGCTTGTGTAGTCCCACACTGAGGACACGTCACTGTCAAACAGAGGACTAGATAAAAGAAGAGGGGAGAGAATATGTTATATGTTATATAATATAATGTTATATGAAAATACACTACTTTGAGTTCCTACAGGTAACCTATAACTTAGTGACCAGGGACCATAATGACAAAAATATACACACATTATCGTACTACTAAGAGTTGATTCACAAAGAAGAATTTTACATTATTCTAATGATTTTCTTTGAGTCCTTAGTCTTCTTATAACTCTATTATGATTTGGTAGTGGTGTATTTTTAATATTAAAATCGATTGTGACAGAGTGCACTTTAGTGGCTTTAAACATCTAAGCAGTGTTTTAAGGGAGTTTTTCCTTGCCACCGTCACCACCGTCACCACTGGCTTGCTCATAAGGGATAAATTCACACTGATAAATTTNAATCCATTTATTTCTGTAAAGCTGCTTTGCGACAATGTCCATTGTTAAAAGCGCTATACAAATAAACTGAACTGAACAGTGTTTCTGGCTTGGCTATAGTGATAGAGGAGTCTTCTAGACCACTGGTTCTCAAAGTGGGATCCAGGGGTCTGTGAAGCATAGCCACGGAGACTGATTTGTGTTTTTTTTTTTATTTTATTGCAGTGATGGCACTGATCTTCAGTAACAGGTTGTTTCCCTGTTATTATGTTCATAAAATAAATATGTACTGAGGGGGGCACTTTTAGAACAAAAAAAATTAAGAGTCTTCAATTCAAATTGATATGTTTATTTATTTCCGAAAAAAAAAGGTTAGTCATTTTGTAGCCAGCACCTTCTACTTGACTACCTTGACGAAGCTAAGTAGAACACTCAACAACCAGGCATCTTAAGGATCTCTTAAAGTGTGTGTGTGTGTGTGTGTGTGTGTGTGTGTGTGTGTGTGTGTGTGTTGACCTGGCAGTATGGAGGTCTTCCACAGTAAGCCGGTTCAGTGGGACACCTTTAGACTCAGCTTGATGGACAGCTTTTCCTGAGCAGCTATGGGCTTCCCTAAAAGGCATCTACAGCAAACACATGGGTGATTCCTTTTAACTAATAGCTCAATATTACAACACCACAACTGTGAGAAGACCGTTTACTCACTCCTTTCCTGACGAGGTAATAGGCCAGATCAGTGGCCAGCATGTCCGGACTAAGTGCTGCCTCCATGGCTTTCTGATTTACCTGCATTAGATTCCAAAAAGTTACTAAGTAATTTCACTTTCTGAGCAAATCAACGCAAATCAATGCATTTCCTTGTGAAACCTGAAGTTAAAAGTGATGGTGGTGTGTGCTTGACTAATTTACATAACAGCCAATAGCGTTTGTGATACATAGAATCAGCTTCGATCACTCTGAGGTAGTAACATATACCGGCATTGAACAGCCATAAATTCCACCCTCTTCCAAGTGAATAAAATCCAACTATTGTTTTCCCAACCGAAGGATGCTGATGACCTTTGATGGGACATGTATGTTCTAGATCGCATTTAACTGGATGAAAAATAATACAGAATGAATCATTAAAAAATGTAATCATTTTCCCAGATGGAACAGGTACTCAACACAAATTTTGATTTCAAGGGCACTTTAAGTGTCAATGTTGTATCAATGTATCAATGCTAAACATACTTGAAGTCAAAAGTAATACATGTTGATGAAAAAAAGAATTAGTTTTTATAGTTTAATTTGTTGTTTCAAGTCCCATGACCAGCTATAGGCACATTTTCTCCAAGGTACCAGAATCATCTGAGGAATAGAACAGTCTCTGCCCAGTATGGCTTCCTCAGCAAAACCACTTTGATGGTACAGCTTAATGACTGACTGACTGGTATTCACTGATTAGCTACATGTCACTTTTGGGCAACCCAAATATTTTATTAGCTTGTCTCAGAGAAATCACCCAAGACAGTGTCAAAGTCAATGGATGAAACACTTCTGCTAGCCCTGCATATACATCAGCAGGTGATAAGCTGCTGCTGATGTCTTACAGTTTGTCTCTAGTGGGTGTGTAGCAAACAGGCAAGCCTGGCTGTTTTTAGGTTCTGATATAAGATGGTAGCAGTTGATATGCATACATTTGGTGCCATTTCAGTGCCCAAGGTGGTTGAAATGGAAATAAACTCAGGTAGGAACTAAAGTTGTGAGAACTCTCACCTCCAGTGTAGATATGACACCTGTAGCCACCTGCAGTACAGCATGCAATGAATCATAGATGTCAAACATGGCCTCTTTATCCTCCTACAAAACACAGGCACACAGGTGAATAGTACCTAAACAAATTTCAAACTCTAGCACACATTATTAAGCTGTTCTATCTATAAAATCAATCTCAGGTTACCTGTAGATCTTTGTTGTACGTGCTGGGGAGGCCTTTGAGTATCATCATAAATCCTGCACACTGAACCACAGTTATAGATTAATAATGGTACAAATGTATGTAACATAAATGTATGTTACCACAGTAACATACTACTGTAAAAACAAGTGATAATTATTAGGTCATTAGGGAAGGAGGGATTGATTTTTTCTTCAGTGACTCTCTTCAGTGCCAGGTCTTACTCTGCCGAACACTCGTCCTGCTTTGCTGCGGATGAGCTCCAGACTGTCAGCATTCTTCTTCTGCGGCATCAGACTGCTCCCTGTGCTGTTCACACCAAACACACAAACAGAGATCTAACCAACACAGCATTTCTACACACACTACTAACAACACACAGCAGATAAAAGCATGTTAAAGTTCATAAATTAGCAATGTAGACTCAGATCTGTGTTGTTACTTTAATTAAGAGAGAGAAAGAGATTATTAGTGTATGATTATAACATACACTAATAAAATAGCAATCTGTTGTAGTTATCAAGTACACTGTGGTATTTTTCTAAATAGGTGTCTGTCACATTATTTAATGAAAGAGGAATGAATATATATTGAATAATGTTTAATAAAGTAGATATACTGACCTGTACGCATCGGATAGTGTGATAAAGGAGAATTCTTTGGTGCTGTACAGGATCAAATCCTCTGCCATCTTACTGAGGTGCATGAGACACATTGATCCCCAGAAAAGGAACTCAGCTGCCATAAAAATAAAAATCACACAAACCAAGTATACCTCAATAAAGATATCTAAGTTTAACATTGCTTACTAATGAAGTTAATGTTGCGAAGAACAAAGTATCAATAATTAGTGACATTTTTAAGGTTTGCATGTACTTTTCCACTTTCAAAGTGGGCGGAACCAGGGCTGGATGGACTAAATGGGAAAGTAGGGCTAAGCCAGGGGTGTCCAAGAGTTTCTTGCTAGGGGAATAATGATTAAAAAAAAGTGTGTGTGCAATAAGGCTAATTTATCTGCTTTTCTGACTCCATAATATCTCATCAACGGTGAGCGAAAAGGTGCATGTGAAATAACATAGTAGGTATGATAAACATAAACAACGTGGATTATTTGCTTGAAAACTGTTTTTTTTTTCACCCAAAATGCCTTCGGAGAAACTATAAGTAAACAGATTATACAAATATTGTCCAATCAATGTACAAATTACACACAGCTACAAACAACAAAATCATACATTTGGTGTGGTTTGAACACAGCTTCCCTGCTTATAGTGCTTGCTTGCTTGAAAAAAAGAGAATGATGTTCCTATCCATCTTTCAATGAATGTGTCCCTCTGTGACTGTGTAACAATTTCATGCATATGATGAGATCTTGTGTTATAAGGCTCAACTATAATGGTTACATTATAACTAATTGTAGCACCAAGCTGCTGATAGGTGATAGAAATTTTTAGCCCTCTTAATAAATATTGTAGCCATCACTGTGTGGAGCTCATACTGGTTTTGCATTCCTATGAGCCTTTAAGCAAGAAAACATACCAACAAAATCTCTCTGTCCAGTTGCATCCATGCTGTTGATGCTGATCCCTTCAAAGTCGAGCTCTGGAGAGAATTTCAAACCATGGAGAAAATTGAACAGAATATTGTACAGAACAGAAAAATATCTTTCTGTAAAGAACATTTGAACTACATAACAATAACTGACTTTGATTATGCAGAATACATATGACATAGCACAGAAATTATTGTAATGTTTTTGGATAAATCGTTTATGCATCTAACCTACATGACACAATAATGCAAGAAAGCACCAATAGGAGGAAAAAATAAATAAATAAAACCTTTCCGAAGAAGTTCCCTATCAATGTTGAAGGGGTTCCCAGCAATGGCTCCACTGTAAAACAATATTTCAAATAAGTAGACATAATTTATTCAGATTGATATCAATATATAACCATATTATGTAGACTTTTTGTCTAGAGCGCAAACATGATGTGCGTTTGAACCTTTATTCTTCTCCTGTTACTAATATGCGAACAAATGTAAATATAAATACCGTAAACCGTAAAAGAAAATCAGACCTAATTAGTAATATTTTAACTAGCTTACCATACTTTATTACATTATGTTAGCTACCACTTTTAACCTTGTCAGTTAGCTTTTCAGGCAACTTACTTGTACTTACTAATGAATATATGAGGACACTGAAGCTTTAAGTGAAATGATGAATAGGGTGTAAATGTGGGTGCATACATATCTGAACTTTCATACGTAAGTTAGTCTTAGTAGTGTCTGGAAGGGTTTCCGTCTTGTAACTGGGCGAAGGACTTTTCCTCCAACTGCTCCACATCTCTGCTTAATGCCACTGCGTGACTAAAACAACAGCCAAAATTATACTCTTGTTATTAATTTGTATGCCTCAAATACCCTTGTTTAGTGTGTCCATGCTGTGACCTTGTGAGTTTGCATCAATTTCAAAATCGAATCAGTTCATCAGCTGGTTTCAAAGATAACTCTGTATAAATTCTACAAGCATTCACCTATTCACTCTTGTGATACCTCTCTAACAGGAATCTCATACAGACACACTGAAAACAAACTTTTTTCTTGTTACGTTTTTACTGGTGTATTAATGCTGAAGCTCATGTTTTATTCATATGAACTAATGCATTGAATAATAGCAGTTAGGGGAACTTTATGTAAAGCATTACCCATTCAATCAAGTACTGCTTCACAGGGTAATACATTCATACTATGAAAATCTGAAAGATGCAAAATGTGAGAAACAGCCTCCAGAAATGTGTCATAATCTGCTTTTAGACTAATCAGGTCATCTGCAACAGTCTGCTGGATTTATGCCTTAAATAAAGAAGCCAGACCCCCCACCCCCCATTTTCTAGGCAATTAGTTCACCAATTAGTTCTGCCAATTCTCACTCACCAGCCAGCTCTCCGCTACCAACTGGACAGGGTGAAGACAGAAAGGGCTAACACATGCTTCCTCTGTGACACATGAAGCCAGCCCAACGTATCTTTGCTGCTTTCACAGGGCAGACTAATACACTCAGAGGAAAGTGCTACTATCTACCCTCTTCTGCATATATGAGCTCACAGATGCCCATGATTGGCTAGTTTCACTGTGATTGACAGGGGAGAGAGAGCATCCCATCAGAATGGGTCTCTCGTTTCATTTAAAGAGAGGGAATCAAGGACCGGTGCCGGTCGAGACCTTTGAGTGCCCACGACTTTGACGCCAGAGGTTATTCCCCACTATCATATCATTATGGTGACTCCATGGTGGATTTTTGATGCCCTTATGTATTTATTGTTATTTATTCTATTGTCATTGATCAGTTAAAATTAAAAGTGTTTTGCTTACAGTCATGGTGCAGATTTTTCTGTCCTGAGCCTAAATGCTAACTAAATGATAGTATTGTGCATAGTCGCTTAGTTGTGTGAAAGTGTACCTGAGAATCCAGTGGCTCCATCTGATTGGCTGTGCTCTCTGCATGTGAGTGTATCCAGGAAAAAGGATGTTGATTTCTCTACAGAGCGGAGAAAATCACGGAAAGATGTGGAATGATGACAAGACAAGCACATACATAAAAAAACATGAATTCGTGTTATTTTTATTTCTTACACGGCTGCCCTTTCCACCATCGTCGTAATAAGTTGGATGGTGTTTCCCTTCAGAGTGGTGATAGCATCCCGTAACCACAGCCTCATATCTGTCACAACCTATTCAAGCAACATATAACAACAATACCAAACAACTTAAAGATACAAAATGCACACAAACTAGTTTAGTTAAGTAATAAAACATGACAGGTTGTGCTGTTACAGGAAAATAATCAACAATGGGGTGGAGTGATGAGGCCCGATTGCAAAGCTGCTGTTACCACCCTGAAGTTGATTACTTTCCAAAAACAGCATGTCACAAAGTGTTTTATTCCTCTTTATACCATAGCCATTTGCCAGCCATTAATTTTTTTAGAAATAAAGAATGACACATCCTACATTTTATCAGTTTATAGTTACATTTAACTGTGGAATATATGAAAAAAGTTAGTTCCTACAATCACTTACATTATAGCAGCTAATTTTCAACGAGGGAGTGATCGGTGAGAAAAGAGATGAAGAGAGAGAGTGAGATAAAACTTCAATTATTCTTTTTTTCAGCTTGTCATGTTACAGAAAACCTGGAAAGAGCAAAGTCCTCTGTCCTGAAGTCTCACCTATGGTGGAAACTGAGTGAGAAAGATACAAAGATCTGTCCTGAAACTGGTTCCATAAATGTTAAATAAACATCTCCTTACAGAAAAAAGATTTTCATGTTTTGAATAACAGCCCATTTTTAATTAGTTTATTATTAGTATTTGATTATGTAGCGTGTCTGCCATACAAGTCCCTATAATACAAGTATAATATACAAGTTATTATAAATATATCACATATTATAATGAACGCATTAATATAAACTTGTGATTGGAATTACAGCCAGCGCTACTGTCAGAGCTACTGTTAAAGAAAATTAATCAACGCTTTCCAACCAATCAGCCTCAATAATTCAACACTGCTGTGGTCTAAATATCAGTAAAATTAATAATGCCTGGATCGTGTACAAAGTGAGACCCACTTGATCATTTCTGCTCCTGCCGGTATGAAGCTTTCCAGCTGGCTCTCCAATCAGTTCCTATAACACGGACACACAGCATTAATAATGCAAAGCACCACTGTTTCATGACACCACTGTGCAATTCCACATCCTGCCTGAAGCATGTAGTTTGGGGTTCATTTAATTGGACTGTCACTACTTGTCACTACTTCTCACAGACCTCACAGTAGGCAATTTGTACCACAGGTGAATCACAGAAAGACATCAGCAATCAATTCATTTTTCTTGATATTTTGCTTGTCCTTACACTCATGTGGCATTATATTACCTGATATTAATATTTATTGAATGTACAAAACATCTTACTTCATGCACTTGTGTATCATGCAATTAAGGTTTGGTTTTTTTTCCCTTTTTTAAATAAACTTGCACTTGAACTATCTAGGCAACCTCCTTTTGTCCATTTTATACACAACAGTGTGTCATCTAGTGTCATAAAACCACATAACTAAGTATTATTTCAGAACCAGGAACTAAACTCCATGACTAAAGTTCTGATGACAGGAAGGCTGTGAGTTCAGATCTTCTGCTCTGGTGAAAACCTTCAACTGCTGTGAATCAATTTCTGTCAGAGCTTTCTGTCCCAGACTCTGCTTTGTAGAAAAGCATCTGCCAATTTAATGAATACAAATTGTGGTTTGACAAAACAATGTAGCTCACCTTTAGTCTGCGCTCATTGGCTGTATGAATATCCTCATCTCCTGGCTTGATCTGGAACGTACCACTGGACCATTCACCCAAAACCTGATTTAGCACAATTAGAGGTAGACACTTCCACACTGTGGGAAACAGGTTTTGTGATGCAACACAACAATGAACCAGTACAGATACATTTTCGGCCTAGTGTGGTGCACAATGACCTCCATCAGTGGTGTCATGTGACTCTGGGGCTACTGTTGTGTGGAAATGAACATACAGCTGTGAGTTTATCATGTCCTCCTACCATACCACAATACATGACAGGGTTATACAACTAAAATAAGGATCAGTTACATAGAATTGTGTAATTATAATGGGCCAAATTACCAACAAGCATGACTGAATGGCAACATCAGTTACATTTTATGCTTAAATATTAATGATTACTTTATGGCTACGTTATGTTTTGTAATGGCACTTCCCATTATCACTTTTGATTAGTGCCACAGACTCTGAACAGAGTCTGTTTTTAATTTAAAAGACACACTTTAATTTAAAAAAACATGTTTTCTGCTACAATATTTTTTACGGTGCTATGAAATACTTTCTTGGGTCCCAGATGGCAGCCTGCCAGTTG
>CM074959.1:6513657-6549595 GCA_037577455.1 Pangasius macronema | reverse complement strand
CAGGCAGAGAAGATAAAGAAGAAGAGAGGCACACTGTTTGGGACGTTCCACGTGGCTCACAGCTCCTCACTGGACGACGTCGATCACAAAATCTTGTCAGCCAAGTAAGTCTTTAACTGATGAGGGCATTATATGAGCTATGTATACTCAGTATTGATATTCTTTTTCACAAAATATATTTTAGTTATTGAATCATTTTAGTTCTTTAGTTATCGAAACTTAAATGCATGATCTCACATTTGCTCTCAAACTGATTCCTAGTTGCAAGACACACTAGTTGCAATTTGACGCAGTACACAGGAATGTATTTAAGAGTTGAATATGTTCGATTCTTAATTATATGTAAATAAATGAATTTAAGAGTTGAGTTGAATAGTTTAGTTTGCTTTTCAGTAACAGTTTTCAAATTTGTGCCAGTGCCTGCCTCCACTCCAAGTCCTCTTCTTTCTTTTGACTGGCTATCTGACTGAACCAGTCATGATCATTCCTGTTTTTAGATACAATTATCTTCACTTTGTTTTAGCAAAAGAAAATATTCGCACTGTTACACACAACAACTAAGTTTCCATATCGTTCTCTCCCTCTCCCCCTCACAGACAGGCTTTAGGGGAGGTAACGGCGGCTCTGAGGGAGAAGCTGCATCGCTGGCAGCAGATCGAGTCTCTCACGGGTTTGAGCCTTGTAAATAATCCGGGCCTGTCGTTTGACCGGAGTCGAGAGTTGGACCTGGGACAAACAGACCCCTAGGCCTGACGGGGAGGTGTCGTGGACGACGAAAGACTTGATCTGGATGACATGGACGAGGATATACTCTCCCCTGGAACGCTGCGCTGTGAGTTCACCCCCCAATACACGTACTCATACACAATCACACACACTCGAATGAAAACGAGGCAAAGCTTCCCTCAGCAGAGCTTGAATGACTGCACCAGTCCTTTAAGTCTGTCCTGTTAGTAGAGAGATGTGGAGTTCATGAAGCGCTGTTCTAACTGCCTGATGTTTACAGATGCCGCCTGGCAGATGGACCGGCGAGTGAGTGACCTTTGGCCTGTGGCCTCAGAGAGCCTGTGGAAACATTCTGGTTGGCATCACCTCCTCATTATCTCAGCCAATCCTAACAGCTTTGTCCATATCCCTCCTAGCGCCCGTTTAATCACTTTCTTCCTGTCTCTGTGGAATGTGCACTACTAACTCCTAAGCCAGCAGCAGCCAATTAAAATCTGCATTCTTTCTTTTTCATTAAAGTGCAGATCTGTAGGATCACTGCTGACTCAGGCGTAGCTTCGGGTTTAGTGCCTTACTCATTCACACCTAGGAGTAATTTAGCATAGAAATGATAATGAATTAGAACATACACATCAATATAAACCTTGCAGCCAGAGCTACTGTCAGGGCTGTTGCGATAGACAACTCATCTAAACCTTCTGACCAATCAGAATCAAGCATCCGTAATACCTCCTTTAATGCTTGCACAAATTTGGAATCTCTACATTCAGCAAAACATGGCCGCTTGTTTCTATGAGCAACAAGTGAGATGTCTTATGAAATCACACATCCTGTTAACGTTAAAGGTTTAAAGCATTCAGACTTCCCCTCCCTAAGTTGGTCGAAGGACATGGTATTTGAAAATCTCTTTTGGTTGAGAAATGTCTAAAGCTGTCTCCATTTATAGCACTCTACAACCCACAGTTAGTTCATACAGTGCAGGAAGTAAAATGTGGATGTTGAAGCAAAGATTCTATGATCAACTTTTTTTGATCATTGACGACAAGCAAATGAAGCTTCGACTAATTAAACTCTTTGCTTTTTAAAGAGTTCCTTCAGGGTCACTGTCGCCTCACACCCTGATGGGAAGGCTTCTGTTCGGTCTGGACATAATGCAGCTCTCACGCCTGCGTCATTTAGCGCTTTTTTCCCCTCAGAAGTTTAAGCTGTGGAATTTAGAATTGAGCCTGATCCTATGAACGATTTATTTTGTTTAACCCAGCTGTTTGCTGGCTCTGTGGTCTGAGTCCATACTTGTAGAAGCAGAACAGGCGGTGGAAGGTAGCACATGTTCATCATTCATTTAAATGAGCTCATTACTTGCTTGAAGTGAAGTGAAACCTCTCATCCAGTGCAGCAACAACTAACAGCTCTGAAGAACTATAATAAATAAATAAATAAATAAAAAGGTACACTTTATGATTCATTTGGTTGATCTAAATAAGTCTTTATACCAAAACATTTCCAAAACCTGGTTTATTTGCATTAGAAGTGTGAACGCCACGCATAAACTGAAATACTCTGTCCACCTAAGGTTTGATTTCAACCAAAAACCTGATAAACTTGTTTTTTTTCAGCAGCTAACACATGGCTGACACAGCAGAAATGTGTGTGTGTGTGTGTGTGTGCGCTTACATGTACACCATTTGCATCCACTGAACTCTGTAATCCACTAACATCTAATCAGCTTTGTGTTGTGTTGCTGCCATACTAAACTGTTTTTTAAGCACACAGCTCTTGGCACTTCCTGTTCATCGGCTTTCTTCCTCCTGAAACACTATCTGTATTCACTCACATACCAGTGGCTTTCTTTCCTCTTATCAGAGCTGACTTGCAGAAAAACTTTAGCCTGTGTCTCTTCACCATCATGGTGTCTGAGTGCACTTACACGGCTATTAGACCTTGTGCCGAGTACGAATCTGAGCAAAATTGATACATTCGATTTGTCAGCTTTGGTTTGGTCTGGTTTTATACTCCATAATTAAATGAAGCAAAAAAGCACTGGTTGAGGGCGATAGAACACATTAAACAAACTTTGTGCATATAGAAACCACCAAAAAGCACCCAAACATGAAAAGAAGAATTCGATAATAGTATAAATAACTAGATTAAGACATTTTGCGCATCGCATTTACAGGTTTTGTTCGTCTGCCCAAATATTCAGAACACGTCACGTAGCAAACGAACCAAAAGTATCAATTTCGCACTGTTTGAGACTAATAGCTGTATTAATAGTTGTAATATTTTCTGGATTAGCGAATTTTACAGCAAAGCAGCATTAAATAATAGGTTGCATTTTTTCATGAGCTTAACTGTAGTATTACAGTTAAATATTAGTATTTTTCTGGCTTGCTACTCCAGCAGTTATAGACAGATTGTGTGAAGGTGCACTGCTGTAAGCTTGGCACTAATATAACATTACAAATTCCACCACATGAGAGGACAAATCATACATTCACTAGCTACCACAGGAGGTGAGCGAAAGCTCCAATATCTTTCCCAGTCCCATGTTTCGATTGACTAGAACCTGATTAAAGAAGCTAAAAGTTTTCTAGTTTACATAATTTGCCTGAAACGTATGACTAGCTAGTTAAGAGCACTATGGAAAATCAGTACTTTCTTCTCTGAGAACAGGACAACTTTATTTAGCTTCATCTTCTCCTGATGATGTTGATCATGTAGCATATCAACAAATGGGCATTAAGTAACTGGCTGTGTTCACTCACAGCATTTAAAAGTAAAAGATATGTTGCAGTTAAAGCAACACACGTCACTGCACCAGTACATATATAAGCTACTTAGAGCATGTTATGTTTAAACACACATATCCAATGAAAAGATAGAGTGAGGTGTTTTCTGCCTCTGGTTGTTAGAGAACGGAAAACTAAATGCTGCTGAACTTAGTTGTTTGTCAGACGGTGAATAATAAAGTGCTGCTTTGTCCACCACTGCACAGCCCTGCTAGCGTGAATTAGTGTTCTTGTAGTTCTAGTAGTGTTCTAGGTTTTAGCACAACATGGTCGTATAATCTCATACAGTATAGTGCCACATTACTGTAACACTTATAGGACAAATATTAAACTAACACCAGTAGGAGGCAGTGTAGTTACTGTGCGTTATGTAGAATCAAAAACACCTGGTACGTTCATTTGATTCATATAGTGACTTTTTTTCTGTAAGACTGTGCATTTTATGATGCAGAGCAAATTATTGTCCCATAAATATAGTAAGGAAGTACTCATTAATGCTGTGTGTGTTGTTCCCAGCAGCTTCCAGTGCGATGTCGGTGCGGCCGCAGCACGCTGACCCAGCGCTGAGCTCTCAGAGGTTGGTAGAGGGCACTGAGGGTGAAGTGGTGCCCATGTACACCCCCCGGCCCCCCAGTCGCCCGCACACGTGGCAGGCTCGCCGCCACTCCATAGGCCAGCTGGAGTTCCTGCCTGTACCTTCTCTGTCCTCTTCTCTCTCTCATCCCGCCATCACTTCTCCTCTCCTGCCATTGCTCTCTTCTTCCTCTGGCTCTCGTTTCACTGGCCTGCTCTACCGCTCGTCTAAGTGCCACTCTGTGGAGGCGGTGCTGGGCCTCCCGCCCACGGGGTTCACTGTCGCACGGCAACACCGGAGATCTGAGAGCAGCGGGTATCTCGCACTTTAGCAGCAGAGTGCAGCTAACCACTCAAGTGTGACTCATAAGTAGCACTGAGATTGAGGTTAACTGCTGTTACGCTCTGAAGTGGCATTAACACCCAGAGTTCTGCATGTTTCTGCATGATGAGCTTAAAACTGCAGTAGTGCTATTATTCAGGTAGTAGAGAAAAAAAACCCAGAGATGTTCTCCTGGTAGTGTCTCGGTAGTGCTTTGGATTCACAGCTCTCAATAAATCAGTTTTCTTCCCCATAGTGTAAAAATATATATATATATATTTGCAAGCAAATTAAAAGTAACTCAACAATAACAATGTGTTGTCAATAATGTTTACATGGGGATTAAACTAACATGCGTACTTACAGGATCATAACACACTAATGAACCTCACTGCTAGCCCTCCATACAGTTCATAGATGTTTCCCCAAGCATAATTTTAAAATTTTACATACAGGTATATTTAAAGTGATAAATAGCAACAATTCCTCTTCCATTTCAGTTAGGAATGATGGATTATTTTTATAGTTCCACTGTCAGTGCTTGCTGCGCCACCTGTTGGTGTAAATCACCTACTCTTATTGAAAATGAGTATCTTCTGACTGTTATGCTGCCTCGCATTGCCAGCAGCGGGGTTCTCTTATTGTTTTTTTATATTAGTTTCCAAATCCCTAAAAGTTGCTTATTGCTTCATTAATCACTTTCTCATTCTCTCTGTTGAAGCTTAGTTTTCTAAAAACCCTACTTACTTACGTACTTAATCTGAATAGTAGGATGAAGCCTGAATTTTGTTTTAAACCCGTTTGTCTCTTGAAGATTGAGTTTTCATATCAAAGAATGCAGGAAGGAGGTTAATGAGAATATTTAATGTACGCAATTTTAACTTAGTCCAATGCAGCTGATCAGCCAAAACACAGTTTGCACTGGAGCTAACAGGAGAAGTCACAGAAGTTAATCTTATCCAAGAAATAATAAGATAAGATAAATAAGACGTATAATTACATGCCAAATTTTCATACACGTATTTGATACGATGATACTGTTTAGCTAATCTTATTTTTAAAAGATTTTAGCTTTCTAGTGCTACTATATACTTCCAGGGTTCTTGTAAACTTCCACCAAAATGTGGGAGGCAGAGCCTAGAAAGCGAGACTCTGATTGTCCAGAGCATTATATTACAGTGTTCAGCTACATTCTGTTTATAGATCCAGTAACAGCAAGTCACACTGTGTGTGAGTTTGATGCAGGTAATTCTGAAAAAAAAAAAAGTGAGTATGTTAGCTAGATCCTGATTAGTATCATAGATCAGGGCAGAACTAAAGAATCAGACATCATACATGCCTCGGGTGATTGGCTGCATTTTGGGGTAAACTGGGTAGAAATCGATTTTTCGCCTAACTATTTCCTTAATCCTTTTATTGTCCATAATATTCTTCTGAATAAACTGAATTATTTTGATATTTTTGCTGATTTCATGCTAACACCTTTGCTATGCCTGTTGTCACACCCAAACCTTCCAATTTCTTTATTAACTCTGAACTGCTGAATGTCAAACACATAATAAACACTTATCGCTTTTTCTGTCTCGCTCCTGCAGGGACCTGAACCACTCGGACTCGGACTCGTCTCTGTCTCTGTCTCTGTGTCAGTACAGTGAGAGTCAGCGTGGCTCTTCAACAGCACTGGGCAGTAGATCCATCCTCTCCCGGCCTAACGGGAGTGGAAATGGCTTGACTGACAGTCCCATCTTCCCGAAGAGGACCTTCGGCATGGAGAAGTGCGCCAGCCTGGGAGAGATCCACACCCAGTCCAGCGGCCTGAGCTCAGCCACGTCCACGCGCTCCCTCAGCACTCCACCGGGAGACATGGACAGAGCTGTGGGAGGGAAGAGCAGCAGAGGCAAGAAGAGCCCAGGGGACGAGGACAGCGCCTCCACAGGGGAGGACGCTGATGTGTCCAGCTCCAGCCGCAAGAAGCACACTTTCTCCAGACTCTTCCACAAGCAGAAGCAGAAGAAACAGTAGTGATGTAGTAAAAGCGTAAAAAAGATTGAAATGCATTTCACATTTAGTGGGACTGTGTATTCTAGAAATATCAGTACTGTTTATGTAGGTATAAGGGAGCATCTACTGTATGATTTTTTTTTTTTTTTATGATTTGGTTTATAGAGTGATTGTGTCATCTGATGGGAACAAAAGTATTAGCCTTTTGCACAAACGTGCGATTTTTGTGTAAAATAATTTATTCTACAGATAGGGGCACTCACTAGTTACCCAATTTCTATCCTGAAGTTTTGTTTTTCTTTTATTACAAGCTTCTTGTGCCATCTGTTTACAGGTCTGGATACAGTAAAGAGACGCAAAGGGTAAATGTATGATAAATGTCTGTTAAGTGTAGTTAATTCAGTTTAAAGAGCATGATAACATGCACAGACCAACTACTACGAGCTGTGCTTTTGATGTAAAGTTTATTCCTTTTTTTTCCCACACTGAAGATATATTTTCTTGTTTGCACCAGATATATACGAGCACCAGTCAGCTGCAAATGTTAAAATGATCTAATCTTGTTAAATGCACAAGCACAAATTTTCGACAAATCTTTCATATGTATGCTTTCTTTTTTTTGTTTGGTCTAAGAATGCCTGCCCACTGTAGCCTTCTGTGTAGATTGCTGTTCTTGGATGACAGGAGTGGACCCTGTTATAACCCACCTGCCTTGAGGTTCGACGTATTGTGCATTCTGACATGCTTTTCTGCTCAGCATGGTTGTAAAGAGTGGTGACGCGAGTTACCGTAGCCTTCCTGTCGGCGCGACTCGGGCCATACTCCTCTGACCTCTCTCATCAACAAGGTGCTTCTGCCTGCAGAACCACTGCTCACTGGATGTTTTGGGGGAAAAATGTGATCTCGGTGACCATGTTTTCTCTCTGGACTGTTTTGTGTAAAAATCCCAAGAGATTAGTAATACTTAAACCAACCTGTCTGGCACCGACAACCATGCCACGGTCACTGAGAGCACATTTTCCCCCCATTCTATGATTCATGATTGACATGAACATTACCTGAAGCCCATGACCTGTATCTGTATGATTTTTATGTATTGTGCTGCTGCCACATGATTGGCTGATTAGATATCTGCATGAATCAGAAGGGATACAGGTGTTCTTTTTAAAGTGGCAAGAACTTTAACACATTTCTCTGCAATGAAAAGAACAAAGAAGCCTCTTTTTTTCTTAAAACTCAATTATAATAGAATTTGGAATTGATGAATTCCTTCAGCAAACGTTTAAAGCACATGACTATATAAAGCAAAATCAGAACTACAGCACTTAGACTGTAACAGTAAAGGTTCCATCAGCAGTGAGTTTGGAGTGAACGCGTTTTCTGTTCAGGGATGCATGTTGAAATTCTTGCTCATGGTAAGTGTACACACACTATAACTGCAGTAGGTGGTGTGCAGGTTGATAAGCACTGGAGTATGTCTTTAAGAGGATGCAGATCCAAGTACAGGCAGATTCATCATCCCTTCCACATCACACCTTTATATAAATGTGAACTGATGGTTTTGCTTTAGAATTTGAATAAATCTATTTATTCATGACTCTTTAGTTATGCTGTAGTTTACTCATAGGCTTATTGACTTTTTAAAATTGGACTATGTTCAATTTTTGTTCAAATGTTGGACTATGACTAATTGGATAATGGAGTAGCTCGGGGTCCCTAACCCTAGGCAAATGTCAAGGAAATTTGTGATATTGACCGTGTTGCTTTGCAGAAACGGTCAAGTTTTCCTTGAGTCTCATCCATTCTATTAAAGCACATGTTCAGACGACAGTCCTCATGAATCATCAGGAAATACAACCGAGTGGAGTCCATGCCATCTCAAATGTGCTGTCATTACTGCAAAATGGGGAAATCCCAAATACTAAGAAATTCTGAAATAAAAAAGCACCATAAATCATTAACAGTAATAAATCAGTATTTTGTAGTGACCAGCTTTCACTTTTAAAGTTAATATTAATTCTCTCATGTAGTTTACCGTGTAGTTTATTAGAAAGTGAGCTGGTAGGTTGTTCCATTTGGACTCGTAGTTCTGCAGTCTCAGTTTTATTTTTAGCTTTTAATGTTACTTTCCTCACCAACATCCAAAACATGACCTGGAACATTTGTCATTTGTAGATATCTAAGCTAAAATTTAATTCTCTGTTAATGCAAAAAAAGTGTGTCTATGACTTTTTGATAGTAATGTGTGTGTGTATATGTATGTATGTATATATATATATATATATGTATATATGACACACACACACAATATTCCTTCATGTGGAGTCTGGAATGGACATGTTTAAACTTGCACTTGCGTCTGTCCAACCCAGTCATTCAGGTAATCAGACTGGCTTGATCAAGCTGTGTCTTGTTTGCTCATACCTACTTTTTTTTTCTCCCTCTTTTGCATTCTGCACTCTCTCTGGCCGCATACCAGATGAATCAGTTTTATATTTTATTTAGCAAAATCCTTCCCTCTTGTCTTTTGGAAAAGTATTTCTCTTAGGTTCAGCATATTCTATTTTATCGGTTACATTCTACATATGATATATTGAGCAATGTTTTAGAGCAGTTTATAGGAAAATAACAATGCCATCCAGGATTAGTTCTCCGGCACTTCTGCCAAATATCATGTTGGGAGCATGTCTGGGTTAATGGGACGTTGTCGTCACTCTGTAGTTGAGTGGAAATCTTTCCTGACTGACGCACTTTGCACTGGTATGAAGGAATGTGTGCCCCATTAAATTAAATGCCAGAGGGAAAGTTTTAACCTGCACTCCGCACACTGTGGACACTTGTTTGCACCTCATTTGATGTAACCTCACACTGAGAGGCAGTGCTCTGTGCAGCTCATCATAAATCCACAGACGTTTCTGAGGTGAGACTCGCCAGCTAAGCCATGTTTGGACGTTACCCAGAGTTCGCAGTAAACACATAGCAAGGCTGTGGGAAAGCTGACGTATCTCATCCTGAGGAAGTGAACTTGTGCATGTCGCATTTCTCCGTCTTTTCAGAGGAGGTTTTATCATTTGAAATGCCAACTGGTGTGTTTTTTTTTTCCCCACAGCTCCAATCTCTGGATGGCATTACTATGTACTGTCGCTCTGAGCCACAGGTTATTTAGAGACAGTCAGACATAATGAACCTGAATCTTCGTTTACAATTCAGTCAGTGTTTATGCTCTGAGCACTCACTGAGGTAGACAGTTAAAAATAGTGACATGAAATAAACCGCTAGTATAATCAGTGTATCTCCTTAAGCTCAGTGGACGATGATGTTTAACACATTATTACAAGACGAAAAGGCTTTTCAAAAAAGTTGTATTAATTTCATGGCTTTGTACTCAACATAGGGGTGTTTCCTATACAATGTTTTTTTTGTAAGTATTTTTAATACAATTTTATTCAATGTTATTTAAGTTTTTAAATAGAATTAACAGACACGACACTAGCTGAAATGTCAAAAAGTCATAAAAGGCATACTTTTAGTTATACTAGTTGAATAACATTTAAAAAATCCACTAAAATCTCTGTATTTTGCATTAAAATACTATTCAAGTTTGTTTCCCCTTCTATAAGTTCTAATTCTTTGAGACAGTTAGAGATATTGGTGAAGCTGTAATGCTCTTGTGGTGATAAATACTGCGGTTATACTGTATGACATTGCCAATTATTTGTCTTTAAGCAAAATTTATTTCCTTATAAATTAATGATTGATTTTCCCCATTGGTGCAATTTACCACCACATTCTCAGGTTCTGCACCTACTGCATGATGGCTACCAGTCCGGGGAAGATTAACACATGCTTCTGTTGTGCATTTTCATTTCTCCAGCCACATCATCACAGGGCAGCTGAACACACTGTGAACGTGTACAGGCCGTAGCTCACGGTCAAAAGGGAAATAACCCTACGTTCACACTAAAGTAACAGAGAGCCCATTTTTTTCGACGTACATGCGTGACATTGAGACACAATTCCAGCTACAGTGGCAGGCAACAAAGCGACTGCGAGACCACTGATATTTTCTAAATTCTGTGTAAATTAGGTATGACATTCTAAAAAAAAAATAAATAAAACTGTCTCGAATGATTCCCTGGACCAAGACTCAATGATCCACACTCAGAACATTAATTCCTACCTGCAATTAATTTCCTTTTACTGTTTGACATGCAAAAAAATGGAAGAAAAGCGTATAACCGTGGTTTCATCTTATCCTGTCATGTGCACTCTCTCATTAAAGCTTGGAAAGAAGTAACAGAGATTGTTGGTGTCTCTGATGAGTGTAGGAAGCTTGGACAGTTAGCAAGCTAGTACGAAGGGTAGCACGTAACAAAAGCGAAAGTGATGAGTTTAAATCATATAGTGGGCTGTAGGCTATGCATTTTGGCTATTACTGTTTGTCGTCTGAGAAATACTAGACACGCTAGACAGTCCAAAGGCGCTCGCTACAAGAGACAAACTACAAGTGACACGAGCAACATTCTAGTGTGAACATAGGGTAAGACCCTCTATCCCACCCAGACAGCATGGTTTTTTTTTGTGTTCCTTTGGACTTCAGGCCTAGTGGTGGGATTCAAACTCAGTTCTCAATGGCAGGTTGAGGTGAACAGGATGCCCACCCTAGTAACATATTACTACATAAACTATTTTAATAAAATGATCATAAAAAAAAACTGCCTGATGTGTTGGAGGAAAGTTAACCCGTGTCATTTTTTCATTATTAAAAACAATCCCCATTGGGGAAGAGTTACTGCTTTCTGGACAGTGACTGTGGGTGAAAGTATGAACCGATGAGCATTTCCCATACCTTTTTCGGAAAACTCTCACCAAAAACAAAATATTTCCAGTTTTGTCGAGTTCCTTTAAGGAAACAGGCACTGTCAATGCACTACACAACATCTAGTGCATTTAATATTGAGTACATATTTTTGGTCCCCACACAGCGTGAGCTTCCTCCCATGTCCATAAATAAGCCTTCGACATTCATCCGCTTTAACAGAAAGGTGCAGTTTAGCGTCCTCACACCGGGGCAGTGTTAGGCATCACTCGCGTCCCAGGCCATCGCAGTGAAGTCCATATCGGTCAAGTTGACGGTGTAGGGTCCCTCCACTCTCTCAGGCTCTGCGTTCTGCTCCTGAGTGCCATTGCTCTGGTTGTTGTCTCGCCAGGAGTTCAGCGGTCTGATGGCTTTCTGGAAGCGCTGAAAGAGAGAGGGACACAGGGAAGAACAGTTTATATGTGTTTCATTATTCAAAAATGAAAAAAAAAATGATCATATGGTTTCGTGTTTGCATCATAGGTTTGTCACAAGTGAAAACTCACATCCATCATGGTGCCAGACTCCTTCCAGACTGCCACGATGGCCCAGATGGGGATCTGCAGGCAGCAGAAGGCACCCATGCATACCCCCAGCCCTTTACCCCACATGGGGTACTGATAAGAGCCGTAATGCAGGGACGTTCTGTACATCTCAATGAAGATGTAGGTCAGGATGAACTACATGAGGTAAAATACACAACATTTCATAATGAGTCTATACAATAGACCTGCAAGTCATTAATAGAATGAGTAGGAAAGCAGGAAGGTAGAATGTCACTGGTACACTAAATTATTTAAAACAAGCTGACATGGTGTTTGTTTCAAGCCTCAGTCAGGTATGTGTTTATTTCTGCTCTGGTTCAGAAGGATAGGACCCCTGCATGCTTGCTTTGGGTTAAACAGACTAACTGAGACATTTAATATACCACTGAAGATGTCATTTTAAACAATTAATATATGCACTTGATATAAGATTGCCAAAGCTCCCATTAAAACAGAGAATGAGCAACAGAGCACAGACCTGTGATTAAAACAAACATGCAGTATCTGACTGTGATTTCCACCAAAGACCCAAGCCACCATAAACACATACTCACCAGTAACAGGAAGGGTGTGCAGAATACCCAGCATGCTTTGAAGTAGAGCAGCAGTTTGACGCACCAAGACGGGCAGGGACAGATCATGTCCACTATGTCCTGGCAGAACTGGTTCACACCTGAGTTAAACAAATCACATGCAAAATACCCGTTTACACGCTCATCACCTGTCACCTTGTCATTTGCTTCCACAACTTAAAGAATGAAGACATGGCAGAGAAAGGGTGCACTGTCAGGCACACATTGATAATGACATGAGGAATCTGCAGAGGAATTCTGGCTCTTTATTTAATCTGCTAAATGTCAAAAGCTATGGAGTACCATATTTTCCAGATTATATCATTTTTTTTCTGTTTGTCAGCACCAAGTGCAGCTACATAAACAACAATACTGCACTGTATACTGTATTATACATTTTTCCTTTAGCGTAACATTTCCTGTCATTTCTCTCCCTAATTTGGTCACCTTCCAATTCCCACCCACCTTCCAATTCCCACCCACCTCTCCTATTATACGACAGCTACCATTCGGGGAGAAGGCTAAGACATGTATCCTCTGAGATATGTGGAGCCAGCCATCCACATCTTTTTGAACTGCTGTCCATGCTATGCCACAGGGCAGCGTAACATTCTCGGAGGAAAGCGCTATCTACCCTCTTCCGCATACATGAGCTCACAGACGCCCATGATTGGCTAGTGTTGCTGCGATTCGTAGGGGAGAGAAAGTACACCATTCCTTCCACCCAGAGTGCACAGCTAATTTTGCTCCATTGGTGTCCCTCCACATATGCTAACTGAAAAATATCTGTTGGTGTTCTTATTACAGGAGTTATTACACTTGTGGTTTCTTGGTAACAAGCTGCATTTTACAAGCTGCGACATCAAGAGACAGTGAGGGGTTTACAGCTGCTATAATGTAAGACAAAAAGTCAGCTTGGTAGAGACTAATGCTGGTTAGCAATTGTGAAAATATGAATGCTTGGTACATTGATGTGACTTGTAATTAAAGTCAGGCAAACACAGCAAGCTGAGGTAACATCTAGAGTAAAAGAGAGTAATCCAGAGTAAAACCTCTGCTTATGATGCTCAAGTATTAATGGACAAGTGTTACTACAGTGGTGTAAGTGTGAGATGGAGGGAGAGTGGTGGGAGGCGCACCATAGAAGAATGAGATGCCCAGACACATGAACAGAGTGATGATGATGAGACCGAAACTGGTGCTGAATGAGTCTATGAGGGTGAACCAGTAAATCCCTCCCTGTTAAGGAGAAATGCACAGGGGTTAATATCAAACATGCTCACATGCAGCAGCAGTTTAACAGCACTTTCCATGTATGTCTCCTTATTAATTGAGGAGAGCTAGTTAACACTCACGTCAGTGACCAGTAACAGGCCCATCAGGTAGAAGCCGAAGCAAAGCAGGGCCAAGAAAATGGTCTTCTGCTTCATATTGGCTCTGAGCTGAGGAAACTCATCCAGTACTGCTGTGGTAATGCCTTCCATATTACCAAACTAGAGAGAGAGAGAGAGAGAGAGAGAAAGAGCGAGAGAGAGAGAAATGAACTGTTGTTCTATTCTCATCAGCTCATCAGGAAGTTACATCACTACGTGGTGCATAACTGAAGCAAGCCACACTGCTTAACAAATGTGTGTTCTCAGAACAATGTTAAAACATTGTTAAAACATCTTCTTGGCAAATGTTGTATAGTCCTAGTGAAAGCTTCTGTCTAGCGCCCATTCTTCAGTTTGTTGCATTGAGGGAACCTTTAAAGTGTATCCCTTTTGAAAAACAGAATGAAACAGTTCAGCAAACATTTTATTTGCTTATTTGTCCACTTAAATATAAAGTCCATCAGCCACAATACGTTTGCTGTGCATCATCACAGACAATTATCTCTGGCTCAACCAAAAGCTATTCCAAAATACAGTTTTAAAGAAATTATTTAGCAAAATAGCTGTGATTGTTGAAATGAAAACTTCTGGAAACCAAAATCCAGGGCACTCTGGACTGATAAAACAAATACTGGATTTTAAAAAAAAATGACTAATAATTAATTAATTTATTGTATGATTACATATAATGTACAAATTTCTTTTTCTTGTTCTGCTTTCGTAAATTGAAAGCAATTACTTATAAACTTTAATTAAACAATAATTCATTAATACAATTAAAAGGTAATGTTAGAAACACTTATGTATTAACAAATCAGCCTTTTAAATTGGACATTACTCTACAAAAGCTGAGCTGACAGTAAACCCATATTCTAAAATATAAACCTAACTGACATGATCTGTGTACTGACTGGGATGTTGTGCTTTCATGTGGTTTGTCAAACCTGTAGTGGGAAAATCCTTGGGCAAAACAGGGTAAGGTTTATGGTCAAAACTGAAAAGTGAAACCCTAAGTGTCGTTTTTGGCATTTGTAGCATTTACATATTTAAGTCTGAAGCGAAAATATATTATTCGGAATGAGACCAAATTACACTAAAGAAAGTGATTACTGTTGCCCAAGATGACAGCCATAATCTTATAGTGCTTAACTACACAGTGAATTGTGTTCATGTTTATAAATAAAAGTAAGTCCCACCATATCTGAATAACATAAACCATACATTATATAACTATTATTACTAGGTCACTATACACAGGGTGACCTAGACCTCCGTTACTTGTAAGTGATATTAACCTTAGAAGTAAAGTTAATGTGGCTCATTGACTACATTTAGGACATGTAAACATTTTAATCAAACTATATAAAACAAATAAAGGGGTATTACCAGTGTGTCCACTCCTAGCATAAAGAGCATGAGGAAAAACAGAATGGCCCAGAACACTGAACCAGGCAGAAGAGCCAGGGCTTCTGGATAAGCTACAAACGCCAAGCCTGGACCTGAAAGAAGATCAAACACACAATCACTGAGATGCATAACCCCGGATCAGTTAGCTCATTTTTCTTGGAATTCAATATGTCATGTTTCAGTTGAGCCACATCACAAAAGCAGAGTGCGCAAGAATGGGGAGTGTCTGCTGACGTGTGGAAAAAAAAACACACTGAACTGAGTTACCTGAATCTGCAACCTGTTCCACAGGCACGCCCTTCCTCCAGGCCATGTGACCCAGGATGGAAAAAATAGCAAAGCCTGCAAAGAAGCTGGTGGCACAGTTGCCTATGGTGATGACTAGGGTGTCCCTGGGAAAGGAATTAGGATTTAATCACTGAATTCGCCAAGAAAAATGATGAAACAATGAAGTCTATATCCAATAGTGGACCAACCTGATGACATTATTGTCAAATTTATTGTAGGAAGCCATAGAAAGGAGGCCTCCTACTCCAATGCCTAGTGAGTAGAAGATCTGTGAGGCTGCATCATTCCACACCTACACAAACGCACAATGTCACAATAAATGAGATTTTCAGACTAATGTTATCTATTTGCGAGATATAAAAGGCTAGTACTGTTGCTAGTACCTGTGCGTTAGCCAGCCGCTCCCAGACTGGAGTGAGATAAAAGGCTACACCTTGGATTGAGCCTTCTAAAGTGGCCCCTCTGATGATCAGAACGATCAGCACAAAGTAGGGGAACGTGGCCGTCACGTACACCACCTGGACAGGAGGAACAGTAATTACCTGAGCAATGTGTACAGTTAAAATGCAAGTAGTGCTGCAATTGCTAACACTCTGCAGTAAGCTTTGTGTGTGCAACAACAAATCTGTACCTGTATCTAGATACTGACACGTGAATTCATGATACAGTTAAACTATGAAATACATAACTGAGTGATGTTACACAAGATTAAATCTTCTGGCATTCTATAATGCAACTTATGCATAATACAACAGCTTCTGAGAGAGCTAAATCAAAGGGACACCACACAATCTCGGCCTAAATAAACGGATTAAAGTAAAGAAACGTGTGTATTTGCTGATACTGTGCTTAGATTCCCATGCAGATCACTTTGCATCAGACAAAGTGGACCAGACTGAGCGAGAGACACTGAGTGGATCAGACTGAGAGGGTTAGTCTAAGTGGATGGGACTGAGCGGATCAGAATGAGTGGATCAGACAGAGTGGGTTGGAATGAGTGGGTTAGACTACGTGGATGACACAGTGTGCATCAGACTGTGTGAATCAGACTCGTGTTACCTTGCCAGAGCTGTGAATGCCCTTCAGCATGCAGAGGAAAATGATGATCCAGGCGGCTAGCAAACACAGAGCAAGTGGCCACCTCACCGGACCGGGGTTATCCAAGCCCTGACTGTTGACCACGCCCAGGACACGTTCACTGAGAGCGAGAGAGACAGAGAGAGAGAGAGAGAGAGAGAGAGAGAGAGAGAGAGAGAGTTACACACACACACACACACGCATACAATGACCTCAAGTTTAGAAAACATTTAACCACCACTATTGTCAGCTAGTTTATGTTTTGTTATTTTTAGCGAAGCACATCTGTGTTTCTATGGCAACAGAAGAACATAAACTATCTTAGGATATTAATGGATAGTTCATTAACATATTTAAAGTGAGTTTTTTTTTAACCAGAATGACATGACATGTTGACATGTTAAATATCAGTTGTTCTACAAGGTATGTTTATTATTATAACAAAAATTAAAAACTAGCAATATAGCCTCTGAAACTAACCTACATTAAATAAAAGGATTTAGGAAGACTTGCAACTATTCATACAACTCAAATTACTAATACTGCAATTTCTCTTTAAAAAAACAATTTGAAAGGAATATAAAAAAAAAATCAACACTAATGAAACCCGTTAAAGTCCCATCCAATTGTTCAGTTCATCTGAGAGCATATTACTTTCTGATAATAACTACTAGGAATGATTCAGTAACTACACAGAGATAGAAAATGTGGTTAGGAATCCTTACTTCCAGAAGACCTCAGGTGCACTAAGGGAGTGTGTGACATTGGTGGTGTTCTGTGGATCACAAACAGGCAGTAGAGTAATAATGAGTAAATGTAAGTACAGTCTGGTTATATCCTCCTTCTGATTAAGCAGTTTATAATAAAAGGCAATTGTACAATGTTTAGATCACAGATACACTACACTCACCCTACACAGCGCAGCATTAGCAATAGCGTTACAGGACCAAGGCAGCGGGCTCTGGAAAGAACTTCCCAGGTAATAAAATGTCCAAGCGATGATCACGTTGTAGTAGAGACACACCAGTGTGGACACACACAGCATCCCGATACCAATCCCTGGAGAAACCCATGAATGTTGACTTTAGCTTATTTTTTTTAAAGTCTCGTTTCAACTCAGATGATTTTGAGTATGATTCCATGTAAAAAAAAAAAAAATCAAAAGTCTGATTAATCCAAAATTGGATTTTATTCCCCCCAAAAAACCCTCTCTATCTGGTTATGTTATGTTAGTGCATATGTACAGATAGAAAAACAGAAGACACCAGATTAACAGGCAGTGAAATCCTGATAACTGATTTTGTCTAATGAAAGACTGTGTAAACACTGCATGAGTAATAAGTGGAAAAGAAATCCATTAATGATCCCATTATTAGTGTTCATGTCAACACACTTCATGACTCGGTAATTATGCAGTTATACAAATTATTCATAGCTTGAAACTGGAGGATGCTTTTCTTCCAGAACGCTTCAGATGGAATATCAAATGTTAATGTATAAGATCCAAAATTAGCCACAAATTCAAGTGAATGGGTGAACCGCACTCGAGTGTGCCGGTACCTTTGAGCAGCGGGCAGCACTTCCAGACGGTGATGGGGCCTGCGGCTCCATACTGACCCAGGCTGAGCTCCATGAGGAAGAGGGGCATGCCCGTGAAGAAGAGCATGATGAAGTAAGGGATGAGAAACACACCTGCAGCAGCACAAAAAAATATACTCTCATTACTTGCATAATGATTTACATAAAGCAACTTTTGGATTATAAGTGTAGCTGGAAAACCTTCCATAATTCCTACACTGTTAAATGAAGCCAGGGGTGGACGAATCAGTAGCCCAGGCACCCAAGACAACATTTCATGCCTCAACTATCAGGATTTTTTTAACAACCAGAGGAAGGAAATATAAACCTTTTAATTTGGGGTGTATGTTTATATGTAATACATTCAAAGTGGTGTGAAGCATCTGAATGCTGTAACTATAGCACCCACTACCTCGTGTTGCACTACGCACGTGTACGCAGAACGTTTTTACACACGTACAGAAGGCAGACTCAGGAATCAGGAGCGTGCAGGGATGTGGAAAAACTGACAGAGCAGAACAAACATACTGCAGTGTAAAGCCAGTATATAACACTCCTAGTAGCACAGCATGTCACTCTGAAGTTAAAGGCACTAACCAGGCTCAAATATTTTCACCTGGAATGCAAAGGAGGACATCGCGGCTCATAACAAGCTCGCGTGGTACATCAAAAAACTTATCGGGAGAGAATAAGGACTGTGGCTACACAGTCATCCCCTCCTCTCGTCAAAAACCCATTTGGTTTCTGTTTTAATTCACTTCACGAGCTAACTAGCTCACCATACACTATTATATTAAATGAACTATCACTTTTTAGGTTTCCAGGCAACCAAAAGATGGGAGTGGGAAATCTCACCAGAGCTTTACTTGGGCTAGATAATGAATTTATATTTGTTCATCCCGGGAACCACCATTTGCAAATTCAAAACCGAGTACTGATGTTTCTGTGCAGATATGCTTCGTTATAGTGTATTCTCAGAGGGAAGTATTTAATTCTACATTACAAACGGATTCAACCTCAGAACTGAATCTAAATAAATAGTGCTGTTTGTCGTCATGTCAACAGACTACCCAAAGTCTCTGTGAGGGATCGCAGTCTACTTTAAAACTGCTTTTATTTTCCAAAATAAACCAGCACTACTGCAATAGGCTAGTTTAGTATAGCCTGTTAGTGTTGCTGTGATTCATGATGTGCTGTTTATAGCAGAGCTTCTGCTACACTGCTCATGCTTATCCCTCTGTCAGGCCTGGAAAATCCGTCTGTCAGTCTAAAGTTTGGACACCCATGCTCATAGAAGGGTTTTCCTCACTTGCTGTCTTCTACTGTATTCAAATAAGAATCAATACATTAAGAGTGAAATGAAATATCATACAGTATATTGAATTAGAGAGTGAGACAAATCAAAACTATTTCTTTTACATTTTTGTTAATGATTAAACTTTGCACTCAGCCAGCTTCATGATGGAGCTTCACCCGGGATTCTTTTCTTAAAGTTCCCAAATAGTGAAATAGTGTGAAGTGAAGTGACGTGTGGCCAAGTATGGTGACCCTCGGAACAGTAGTGAACACACACGCACAACGTGAACACACACACACACACCCGGAGCAGTGGGCAGCCTTTTTTTGCTGCGGCGCCCGGGGAGCAGTTGGACGAGAACGAGCTCCTCCATGCTTCTTCTAAATTCTGAATGAAAACTACTTTTTTGATGGAACAAATTTCATTTTAAGTAGCAAAAAAAAATACTTGTTATAATTTCCCTCTTAGAGCTAACAGTAGTTTAACTTCCCATACCTTCTGGAGTTATGGGAATATAACCATAATAACACAAACAAACAGGCATTACAATCACATGTTTGCTGATTCAGTATTCCTATGTTTATCATACACTTATTTTGCCTCTTTAAGTGTGCATAAGCATTTTATCCAGTTAGGTTCATTTCAGTATTCCGTTTATACACCAGTCATTTGAAATGAAAGCACCCAAGCAAATGAAACAAGCTAATGAAAACACTGAATAAACAGCACTCTAACCAGGAGGCATCTCCCTTACATCTGCCAGACTCTCTGAGCAGGACACACCCAAGAGGACTTGAAGACTGTCCAAGTTCTTTCTCAAAGTACAACAGAGCTAACAAACGACCTTGGCTGCGACTGGACGCACGCGTGTGAGCGCACGCGCACATGACTGCAGCTTTGATTACTGCTTATGGACATAAACTGTCATTGTGTAGCATCAGTATCAGATCTGGCATTGGCTGGATTCAGCACTGAGATATTAAAGTAATAGTGCAGGGTTTTCCATCTGTCTACCAAGTCTGTAGCTTATATGTCAATCTCACAAATAGCAATCTCAACACATTTCCTACTGAAAAAAGAACAGAAACCCATCTAAGGGCAGTTGCTTGATCTAAAGGCAGTCACTGGATTTTGTCAATAGATATTTATCCACAGTATGTATTTGTGTAGAATGATTTTATGAGTTATATGTAAATCAAGCTAAAACCTGTATAATTCATCATACAGACATGAACACAGACATGCCCCAGTTGCAGCCTGGTTTATGGGAATGTGTAACTAACCAGAATGACTATTAACTATATTGCTCCACTGATGTCTAAAATTACACAAGTACAGCTTTGTTATGCAGTTCCACATTTTAAACATGTATTGCTTAAATCTTCCACTATAAGTGAGTTCTTAGTGAATGGTTCTCTGTTTTTTCTTTCTCAGTAAAGTGAAATGTGTTGAATGTGCTGTCTGCGGGAATCACATATACGCTACAGATGTAATAGATAAAGATTAAACACTGGAGTGTTCCTTTAAGTGTCCAGATGCTTCAAATCATATCAGAGTCATATCACAAACTAGGGTCTCGACAGAGGTTATTGTTTTATCGTAATAATTTTTGAACATCATGTGTTCCTGTTTTCTACAGTGCAACACTGTCCATGTCAATTTCACAAACCACTTCCCAGTTCCAGAGTTTAATTATCACCTTACTGGGAACCTGTTTTATGAGCTCTGTGGCATGACGGGAAATTATTGCCATGTTGTGGGCGTAGCAGCAAAATTTCCGGGCTGCTTTCTTGACTTCCAGTAAAAGGTGCAAAGGCAGAATAATCAGATAATACCTTAAACACTGCTAATGACTGAGGGCTGCTGTATTTTGTACTTTGAAAAAAGTTCAGATGAAATTTCAGCCCTGCAGGGCACAGCTCACCTCCACCATTCCGGTAGCAAAGGTAAGGGAATCTCCAGACGTTTCCCAGGCCAACGCAGTAGCCGATGCAGGAGAGCAGAAACTCATACTTGCCGCCCCACTGCCCTCTGGGAAGGTTGACTGGTGGTTGATGGTCAGGCGAAGACGGGCTAGACGCAGTGTTGGACTGTGAAACAGGACTGATCACACTGTGAGGCACAGAGAACCCATTCATCTGGGTTTGACCCTATCAAGGAGAGAAAATAGAAACCAGTCAGACTTCCGTATTGGTTTTCGAACACTTCTTTCCATCTACCAGTGGTGCATGAATCAGCTTTGGTTCATTTTAAGAAGCATCGCTCTGGTTATCAGTACACCAAAGTACACTGATGCTACAATTATTTCATTATTTATTCGGAAGGCTGAAACAGTTGGACTGAGCTCTGAGGAATTGAGGAACTTAAGAATGTAATCTCTGTACCAATATGCAGAATTTACATTAATGAATCATAATTATGTATCATGAACAATATGATTAACAAATATGTTGAATGTTTGGATGTTATGCAAAAAGAAAATCTGATCACACAATAGATATTAGAAGTGCACTCTTTTTCCTGACAGCTTGAAATCCCCTTTGCATTTGCGTGAACAGGGTGTTGCTCTTGACATTACCAAACTATCTGGGTGGGAATGGTGAAGTCATCAGTGCTGCGCTGAGTATTGTAATGAAAGGGAAGTAACTCTGGTTGCCAGGGAACCACTGAGACATGTAGTTTTGTATACAATGTCTCGCAAGAGGAAACAAGTCAGAGAGCTTCAGCTTAATCACACATATGCCTCATTTGAAAGCAGACGGGATGTTTGAAAAAAAAAAATTAAGTTGGCACGTGATTTACTGAAATGTTGAAGAAAGTGCTGAAAAGTGGAAGGTGGAGAAATCCACCATCATGGAGCAACTGCTTTGCATACATTAACATTTTGTTGAAACAATGGAGTTAAAGCAAGCTCTTGAGCAGGAGTGTTCAGATCCTACACAAAAAAAAGTCATTCATTACAAGTTTCAAAAACCCAATTTGTTACCAGATTCAAAATGTAGTTTTTGTTAGAAATGTCAAAAATGTATTTTTTTACATGTTAATAATAATAATTTACTGCCAGTTTCAAAAAATGTCATTTCCCACTTTCTAGCAAAGAACATCTTTCAGTTTTAAAAACTCACAGATTATTTATGATTATTTTTGAGCCTGCTGGATGAGCCTGGTCTTAAACTACACTTTCAGGAACACAATTTGAAAACTTTATCGGTTTCACCCAGCCTGGATCCGGTCGTGCCTCTGGGACGTGTTACATCCAGTATAACTATATAATTGCTTGTAGTGCAATAAAGCATGAAGCAATGTAAAGTGTTACAGAATAATAACAGTAATCACCTACATTATGATTAAACTAGTGATTAGTCAGCTATTTAGCAAGCCACGTGTGGGAATCATGTCGGCTTTGTCTAATTCGTTCTGGATAAATAAAATCGCAGTGTTTTGTAAGTCATGTTGATGGCTGTGTATATGTTTCTGTTGGGTAGTAGTGTTTGAGCAGTTTTAGTACTGTGCTTCAATTTAAAATTGTTCACTGCAAAGCATGGTTAAAACCAATACCGGTTCAGTATCGGCCAAAACTCAAGGATTTGGGATGGGCATTGCTGTCGGTATCGTGCCATTGTGTTTATTAGAACCATGAGAGCTCTTTTATTCACAAACTCTCACTCAGACTCCAACCTGTTTCAGTGTGGTAACAGGTATTAATGGTTTTGTCATATAAACAGCACTTTTCCCAGCTTCATTAAAACTGCATTAAATTCAAGTTGACATTTTTTTCCGCTTGATTTAGCACCTTAAACTCCCAGGATGCATCAGTGGCTACAGCCTTACAGTACTCACTCTACTCGTATAACAACATGCATTTACTATTAGTTTCACTATAGTTACTACATAATTCATAGCAGTTACTGAGTAATATGCTTTAACATGAATAACCGAATAATAGCCTGAACAGTTCATGTTACTAAGGTTTAAAGTAGAAAATAAATAACTTCCTGTAAGAAACATAATGTGGGTTCATTTTGAATGCATTCTAATTGAATTGACTGGTCAGCTGACATCACAAGCAGTATATTAGTATATATAAGTAGTACATTCAGAATTAATAACTATAACAACCTTGACAAAAATGGCATAATGTCGAAAGACTGAACAACAGAAACCCCTGAGTGTCTCTGGAGCCCATTTTGAGAAGCATGACATGGACTGGAAGCAATGCAGTGTGTGTGTGTGTGTGTGTGTGTGTGTGTGTGGAGTCTAAACCTGCTGTAGCATCAACAGCCACCAAAAAATAAAAAACACCTGTAGCTGGCTTTTTCAAAAACTGCCAGTAAAAACAAAAACACATTCTGTAGAAAACGATTCTATTCTTTCAGATACTGAACTGTCACAAAGAACAAAACCCTAACTTAATGTTTATTCTAGTTTTGTAACTTAAATGTAACTTCTTTTCTGCTGGTAACCGGAACTATTAGCACCCTGCTATCACGCCAGTAGCCACTGGCTGCTATTTTGCTCAAACATGAAGCCAAACAAGCTGCGTTTCTTCCCCAACCAGCTAGACAAGACGAGCCTATCGCCTACCTGTGTCTTTATATCTCATTTAAACTAATAGTAATAAAATAATAATATAGAAATATGTGTGTATATATGTTTGAGGTCGTGTTAACCCCGCAGTGTTCTCCTTCCTCCTCCCGCACCCACCTCTCCTGCGCTTCCAGCAGGTACCGCTTGACTCGCCATCATCTCCCCGGCGCTTTTCTCACCGCTTCTCTTCTGATGCTCGTTACATGGTTCCGCTAAGGGTTTCATCGATACTCTGGTCCAACTTCAAAGCACACGCCGGAAATCGACTCGAATCGGTTTGATTCTTAATTAGGAGCTGTACATCAGGCTACAAGTGAGTCCAAGTGAAAAGACAGAGCTGTGAAAAGCGCAGGTGCGGAGCGTTCACTTCGCCATGTTGTCCCCGGGGAGCAGGGCAAACAGGAATAAGACTCACCTCCAACAGGTTTCTGAAGGCCACGCCTACTGATGGGCTCTCTCTCTCTCTCTCTCTCTCTCTCTCTCTCTCTCTCTCTCACACACACACACACACACACACACTCTCTGACTGTCTGTCTCTCTCTCTCTCTCTCTCTCACTCACACACACACTCTCTCTCTCTCTCTCTCTCTCTCTCTTACTGTCTGTCTCTCTCTCACGCACACACACACTCTCTCTCTGAATGTCTCTCTTTCTGTCTGTCTTGCTCTCTGTCTGTCTGTCTCTCTCTTCATTCAGTCTCTCTGTCTGTCTCTCTCTCTCTGCCTGTCTCGCTCTCCCTCTCTCTCTGTATGTCTGTCTGTCTCTCTCGCTCTCTGTCTGTCTGTCTCTCTCTTCATTCAGTCATTTGTCTGTTCATTGGGTTTCAAAAGTGTAATTTGTTACCAGTTTTAATTTATTATTAGTCTGACAAAATGCTTGTTAGAAACGTCAAAAATGTCATTTGTTAAAAGTAGCGAAACATAACTCACTGCCAGTCTCAAAATGTTTTTTTTTTTTTTTTTTTGCTGTTTCAACAGTTTCAAAAAAAGGTAAATGATTACATTTTTCAGGGGGAGTTAGTGGAGGCTCAGTGGCCAGCACTCCTGCCCCACTCCTCCAGGCTCAAGGGCTCGAATCCCACCTCCACCCACCATATCTGTGTGCCTGGAGCCTGCATGCTCGGGGTTTCCTCCAGGAACTCCAGTTTCCTCGCCCTGCCCAAAGACATGCACTGTAGGCTGATTGGTGTTTCTAAATTGTCTTTCAAAAAAATTTGTTACTAGTTTCAAACCTCTTATTTGTTACAAGTTTAAAAATAAATTTAAATAACTTTTTAAAATAAATAAATACAAACAACCCATATATACTTGATCATTCTTCCCCCACAGTCATCAAACCCAAAATGTAACATCCTTATATGTTATCTGTGTACTGGTCTGATGCGTCAGAAGCTCTCTTGCTCTCATTTCAACAGGAAACCACACGCTGCAAAGGCAGGAAATTTATTCTTTGGTAGTATACAATGTACCAGAATAGGCCATGAGAGAGCAGTAATGATGAATATAGCCTTGTTTCGTGCTTGAAAAACACAAAAAGTTTTAAAAAAAAAGTTAATGTTTTCCTGTGCATTAATACTATTAATGTTATCTAACACAGTTGTGACAGTAATATTATTATATGACACGCTTTATTTGGTTTTATATTTATATGATTTAATATGATTTAAATGCTAGATTCATTATTTACATGTACAATAATATGGCTATAGCAATATTATAGTTTAGTTATAGCACTTGAGACACTGAGAGAGATTTTTATTCCTAAACTTTCCACTGACCGAACACATTAGGTCCAATTTGGCAATATTTATAAGCCTTGTTTTGGGTTATTGAGTGTGGATTAAACTCATTCAATTTAAGCAACCATTCAAATAGGCATTAAGAACAAAGTAATTGGTCAGTTGTGATTTCCTACTGTAATAAAAAAAAGAAATCATGGACAGCCAGGGTTCCTCTGACTCCGCTTTGAGAAGTGTGGCTTTAGAGAACTCAGTGGGTGTGGCCACAGTGGCTCAGTGGCTCATGGGAGGAACTTCTTATTGTAAACAGACACTAAAGAGTTCGAGACAGAGGTGTGTCTAAGGAAAGGGATTTCAGGTTTGAAACCCTCCTGAAGTATCTTATGACAGTTCCAGTTGAAACATTTAATGATTTTTTGTGGGTGGCTTACATAACACACAGACAGCCCCTAGCCATTTTAATAGAAACACCTGCACCAATGTTTTTTCATGTAATTATCCAAGCAGACAGTCATGAGGCAGCAGCACAATGCATTAAATCATGTAGATACAGGACAAGGGCTTCATGTTAATGTTCACAGAAAACATCAGGATGTGAAAGAAATGTGTTCTCAGTGACTTTGCCCAAGGCATCATTGTTGGTGCCAGACAAACTGGTTTGAGGATTTCAAAAACCGCTGATCTCCTGGGATTTCACATGCAACAGTCTCTTTTTTCAGACTTGGGAACCTTTCCTTACTGGTTTTCTAAGATCACTTCCCTAAATGTGTCAAATAACCTCAGTGTTTTTCTGTGCTCTACCTGGCAGCTTTTTATTTGTTTGTATGTTTGATTATTTGTTTATTAAGGAGTGATTGGTGGGCTCGACAGGTGGGTTGAGAGTGGGCGGGTTTAGTGGGGTGGGGTGAGGTTAAGTTAGGTTGGGTGAGGCGGGGTTTGAGGATTTGGGTATGTCACATATTTTATTTAAATAAACCAATTTGGTCCTTGGAGGTTAGGAAAGACAGATTTCTGAGGCATACCTTGTGAAGAGAAGTGCAACATCCTATAGTGCCCATAGAAAGGTTGGGGGGTACTGAAGTGGCGCTGTCCTTTCAGCACCCTGCCGGCAGTTGCGTGAGGTGCGCCGTGAGTCGTTAGTGTGCGGTTTGCCAGCCCACCGTCACAAAGGTGTGATAAAAATGGGGAACATGATTTGACTTCAGCTTCGATTCCAAACAGTTCTCTAGTAGTAGTTTACAGTCATTTTCCAGTACTCTTTGTGTGCATGCACACTGGACAGCTCACATTTTCATAAGTAATAGAAACCTTGTTTAGTTGTTTCCAGAGCTATTTGCCTTCTGCTACGGTCTTCCAAACAATGGTGGCTCGCTCATGACAATGTGATGCAGAAGAATATCAAAGGTTAAATCCTGTAAATAAATATAAAACAAGATTTCTACTGCTTATGAATACATGAGCTGTCAGATGTGCATGCACATGTATGAGAAAACTCAAGGAATAGTTTGCAGTCTGCAACCATAAGCTTCTCCTCTATGAGTAAACCACTTCTCCTTGTCCCTCTCAAGCTCAGGAAGGGGTGGCTAACTCATGGATGGGCAAGATCCGTAAATTGTGGCCATGAAGAGATGCACATGGTAAGCAACAATACTCAAATAGGCTATGGCATTCAAGAGATGATTGGTATTAATGGCCTGAAAGTGTGCCAAGAGAACATTCCCCACACCATTACACCACCTCCACCATCCTGGACTGTTGACAGAAGGCAGTTTGGGTCCACGGATTCATGCTGTTGGTGCCAAATTCTGACCCTACCATCTATGTGGCTTAGCAGAAATCAAGATTTATCAGACCAGGCTGCATTTTTCCAGTCTTTATCTGTCCAGTTTTGCTGAGCCTGTGCCCACTGCAGCCTCAGCTTTCTGCTCTTGGCTCACAGAAGTGGAGCCTGACGTGGTCCTCTGCTGTTGTAGCTCATTCACCTCAAGGTTCGACGTGTTATGCATTCTGTGATGCTTTTCTGCTCACCACAATTGTACAGAGTGGTTATCTGAGTTATTGTATCCTTTCTGTTAGCTCAAACCAGTCTGGCCATTCTCCTTGGACCTATCTCATCAACAAGGCATTTTCATCTGCTGCTCACTGAATGTTCTTTCTTTATTGCACCATTCTGAGTAAACTCTAGAGACTGTTCTATGTGAAAATCCCAGGAGATCAGTAGAAATACTCAAACCAGTCTGTTTGGCACCACAATCAAAATTACTGAGATCACAATTTACCACATTCTGATGGTTAATGTGAACATAACCCGAAGCTGCTGGCCCGTATCTGCATAGTGGGAGTACTAGACCTATCAACAAGAAGTGCAAACGTTTTACTTCATTTAACAATCACTGGCTAAAAAATAAAAAAAAATATATCGACTGGCTAAGCCAACCACGGGAGACATGCATTCGGCTACATGCAGCAAATGCCTAGCAAAAACCGTGATGATGAATGAGGGAAGAACGGTTCAGGATGTGCATGCTACAACTAAAAACACCAAAGCCTACTTCCATCTAAACACAAAACGAAGGCAATTTCCACATTTATGGTCAAGAAAGATTCAACTGGGAGAAAATTTGGCATTTTTTCATGGAAAGTTCCCACCCTGAAATGGCATTGAAGAGTAGGAATGACCCATTTCTTAAGCTGCTGATCTCCTGATCTGGTTTGAGTGTTTCACAAACTGCTGATCTCCTGGCAATTTCACACACAACAGTCTCTAGAGTTTACACAGAATGGTGCAAAAAACAAAAAACGATTAGTGAGTGTACACTGCAAGTGGTTGAGTATCAGAAGACTGGAGGGGTGGTTAGGATTAGGGTTAGCAGCAGCCTCTCCTCCATCTGCAGCTGGACCGCGTCCTCGGAGCTGCATCCGGGCTGCAGAGACACACACGGTGTGGCGCGGTACTGCATGCGCTTGCATACCGTAGCATATACTATTGCATACACAAATATATATATGATTATATTTTTATTATTACATTTATCGTCCAATTATAATTGATATAATGTATACTCAGCCCCAACTCACAGACAAAAAATGTTACACCAATACAAAGATTCACAATGAACCGGAAGACGTAGGGTCTCAAAACGGAAGGAGAATGGAGCTTGGCGCGTTTTCGTCGAGTACTGCTATAGCAACTAGTCCGAGCTCGCGTTTGATTTAAACCAAAAAAACAAAACAAAATAAACAACAACACATATTTCTTAGCTGATTTTTTTAAAAAGTTGGCATAAATCAATATGCACGTAATAAAGCGAGGTGAGTTTCTGTTTTTAGTTATTATTTCTTGGCTTCTTGCATTAGTCGGATATTGGCAGGGTACCTAGATTTTCTGCAAAAAACAACAACAACAACAACAACAACAAAAAGGAAACAGTATTAAAGTTGAAATTTATGGGATGGAAATTGGAAAAATCTGCAATGAAAAATTATGCGAATTGTGCTTCTTTAACTATTGTTATAGTAAGGCTGGTTAGTGAACTGGTGACCATCATTTTCTAAGCAGGTTTTCTTGATATGACCTGAAGTATGGCCACTTCAGTGTTCAGTGTTCAGTACTCAGTGTTCAGTACTCAGTGTTCAGTACTCAGTGTTCAGTACTCAGTTTATACCCGTAAGCTGAATGACTTGGTGTAAAATGGTGAGTGCAGTATGATAGCTAGCAGCAAACCGCAGCTCGAATTGACAAGCTTCATAGTGGATTTCTGTAAACTACTGCACTGATTAATGTCTTTAAATTCAGCCATTTATTAGTAAAATATTTGTCGACACTGTAGTTATTATTATTTGTAAAATTTGCTAACAGTCACCACCTGCTGTGCTGCTTCTTTATTGTTCTCGTTATTGGCGCGAAACCGCCATTAAATTCTTTACAAAAGGCGGAGTGTTGATGACGGCCGAGTAACTCTCAGGCTTCAACACCAGCATTCTGTACTAGTTTTTGCACTGTTATGACATAGGCTTCATATAGCTGAAATACTTCTTACTTCATAAAGCTGAAATACTTCTTACTTTATGACGTAGGCTTCATATAGCTGAAATACTTCTTACTTTATGACGTAGGCTTCATATAGCTGAAATACTTCTTACTTTATGACGTAGGCTTCATGTAGCTGAAATACTTCTTACTTTATGACGTAGGCTTCATATAGCTGAAATACTTCTTACTTCATAAATCTGAAATACTTCTTACTTTATGACGTAGGCTTCATATAGCTGAAATGCTTCTTATTTTATGACGTAGGCTTCATATAGCTGGAATACTTCTTACTTTATGACGTAGATTTCATATAGCTGAAATACTTCTTACTTTATGACGTAGGCTTCGTATAGCTGAAATACTTCTTACTTTATGACGTAGGCTTCGTATAGCTGGAATACTTCTTACTTTATGACGTAGCTTTCATATAGCTGAAATACTTCTTACTTTATGACGTAGGCTTCATATAGCTGAAATACTTCTTACTTTATGACATAGGCTTCATATAGCTGAAATACTTCTTACTTTATGATGTAGGCTTCATATAGCTGAAATACTTCTTACTTTATGACGTAGGTTTCACAGAGCCAACATGCTGCTTCTCCGTCTTATCCTAATAACACAGACACTTTGGTAGATATTTCATTGCTGCATTTTAATTACATTTTAGGGGAAGCTGGGCTTCCTGTGTGGTGTTAAAGCTATTGCCTGTGGCATCACGTTATTAATCTTTCACACTAGTACTATGCTCGAATTGGACCGCATCATTATCTACATGTTTCTCTTGATATCCAAGCACTCACTCTTACCAAATTTCAGATGAGTTCTGTGTTGCGTGAGGTATTACCAGAATTTTTTTTACCTCTTTTACAGATGGACGCCAGGAGCGCGTTATGTTTGATAAGATCACTTCCCGTATCCAGAAGCTCTGCTATGGACTCAATGCTGACTTTGTTGATCCGGTTTGTATGCATATTTTATCTCTTCAGTCATGTGAGTGAGGAAGAATTGGTTCTGGATTTGCCTGGGAAATTTGACCTCATGTCAGATCTAATTTGCCTTGTTTTTAAAGTGTTTTTTTTTTTTTTTTTTAAACATGTTTAACATTCATGAGTGAATGACAGAATATAGTAGAGCAGAGTGGTTTTATTTATTTATTTTTTTTATTTTTTTTTTTTATTAGACAAAAAGAATACAAATCAATAGCCACATGACACATAGCCACATAGACAAACAACCGACAAATACATGACAAGACAATACAGTTCATTAGAAGGAAACTAAGGTGTGTGTTTGTGTGTGTGTGCGTGTGCGTGCGCGTGGGTGTGCGCGCGTGTAATATTGTTTTAGCAGTTCACCATTTGTTATTATATAATTAACCTTCTCAGATTTCCAGTATTCTAATACATTTATCATCATAGTTCATCTTATTATTACCATCACCGCCACCATGTTTTGTTGTTTAGAGATTTGTATATTTATTATATTATTGTTGTTCCTCCCCCGATACCTTTCTGTCTTGATGTCAGTGTCATCACATAATGATTTATGAGGATGTTTAAGCTTTTATGAGCTCTGGTATTAGCATGTCAGCACTGCTAGCTAAAAGACTTTATAACATTATAAACACACAAAATTTGGTTCATAACGATTTATGAACATGGTCACAAGTGCCTTTGCTGCCCATTTTTCTTTGTAATGAAAGAAAAAAACACATCTGCTTTCATTATGTAAAGTCAGCCATCCAAAAAAACTTCCTTGCTTTATACATATTCAGTTTACATACCTGTCCAGGAGCAACATCGCTAATTCTGCATCTAACTTCATCTCATTCAGCAGTAATAAATTTCTCCATCTTAAACAAAGTGCTGCTAGTGTTTATTGTGGTTTTACAGTGTTTTTTTGCTGTTAAGATTTTTCAAATCACAGAGTGATCTTTTGCTCACATAATTATCTGGCTGCACTTGGAGCTTGCCGATTTCAGACTGAGAAGGGGCTGAGTGAACGGGCATTGTGGAATGTCTATAACATGACTAATAAGAGGCCCATGAACAGAGTATAGTATGTGATCTATAGTCTCTTCTACGGCTAATGCATCACAGAACTTTGCTGGGCTGATTATTTCTAATGAAGGAGAATGACTTCCTCTCTGGCTGACCTGCTTTCCTTCAAAGAATTTATTTCTGCTTCTATAAGGCCCCATGTGAAAACTATTTTATCTTGTGCATACAGAACCCCACCCAGGCACAGAGTCCAGAGCAACAGAGCAAATATGCAGTAATGCTTTACAAGGTCAAGGGCCAGCAGGAATGTTACCAACTGTCGGTGTGCAGGTTGTGTGTGTGCATGAGTGATATACTAAGGGAATTCAAAAGTGAATAGATCTGCATTTTCTTCACCTGGTAATTTCAGTGAGCAACAGCATGTCACAGAGCAGTGACTGAGAAACTGACAGACATCCAAGGGTGTGAAAAGCACTTTTCAGGTTCAACAGAGACTACAGAAGACAATACACCACACCCTCCTCATGTTTCTCATCAGCATAATTCCATCAGCACAGATTACAATAAGATTTTAAAAAATTACAGGTTATTCTCAAAATTCTATTCTGCCCCCTTTCCTTTTGTTTTCTCGCTTATACTTTTCTGCCCACCTTTTTCCTTCTGTCAAAAAACAATATATATTTGGTACCAGGTGAAGTGGGTCAAAGTGAGAAACAGAGTGAAACCAATGGACAGCGACTGCCATTATCTCGATTATTTCCTGTGAGGGATGAATTCTCAAGCTCAGTCCCAGCTTAGAAACTATAGCTTCTGAAAGAAAGAAAAATGGAAGCCTCTCTGTCATGCAAGTCTTCTAGCAGCCATTAAGGTTCTGATCAATATGCAATATGATGGGAGTACAAGGTCTCCCAAAAATTAGTACATATAGCACTAAAAGACCAGCCATCATATCCGTAACACTTATATGAATTCTACATGTGATTCATACTTATTCTATAATCCCATAGAATATTGAATATGAATCCTTTCTAATCTACTGTGCTCACACAAAACCTCTACTTTTTGTATATATTTTAGTGTTTAACATATATTGTGTATATTGTAGTTTATGTATATAAAGTGTTTTAACATTAGGTAGCATTGAGCTACTGGGTGTTTACAGCCCTATTGGGGCCATTGTGGATTACTGTATTAACATCCCATCTCACAGTGTAAGGGTTTTGCTCGAATCGAACCCGGTTCGCTGGTGTAGTAACCCAACAAACCCCCACTAGGCCACCAGGGGAATGACTCAAGTGCAGAGGAGTGAGGCGAGAGTAGAGTAGAAGAACAGTTTATTAATAATGATCCAAACTCCAAGGCAAAAAGTAGCAAAAGTATAATCCAAACGCCCAGAAAATCAAAGAAAACAATAATCAGAAAAGAAGAGGCAAAAATCCAAACGCTCAGAAGATCCAAAAACGGCAAATACAAAGTCCAAAAATCCACAAGAAAGCAAAGTACCAAAAACACAAAGACATAAGTAAGGAACACGGAACAGAGGTTACTAGTCAAAAATATCATAGCACAAAGACTCCGTGACTAGAGGCCAAACTGAGGGAGTATAAATACACAAACAAATCAAGGGGCAAACTGAAAACAGGTGTAAGTAATGAGGACTAGGCAGGGCACAAGGCACATGGAAAAACAAAAGCACATGGCTGTCAAAACAAAACACAAAACACAGAAGCAATAGCGGCCTCTAGAGGCCAAGATAGTCCAAGTCCTAACAGGACCCCCCCCCTCAAGGAGTGTCTCCTGACGTTCCCAGGGCGCTCAGGATGGGCCGAATGGAAGTCCCAACAAAGATCGTTGTCTAAAATGTCCCGGGCGGGGACCCAACAGCGCTCCTCAGGGTCATAGCCCTCCCAGCCCACCAGATATTGAAGCCCGCCATGGACCTGGCCGGAGTCCAGCAGGCGGCACACAGTGAACACGGTCTGACCCTGGTGGATGCGGGGAGGCGGGGGATTCCTAGGGGCAGGGGTATAAGAGGACGTCAGTAAGGGCCGCAACAGGGATACATGGAATGTGGGGTTGATGCGTAGAGTCCGGGGCAACTGGAGCCGGTAGGTGACAGTGTTCACCCTGCGCACCACCTTGAAGGGGCCAACATAGCGAGGGGCAAGCTTGCGGTTCTCCACCCACAGAGGAAAGTCCTTGGCAGACAGCCAAACCCGCTGTCCAGGACAGAAACTGTAGGCAGGCCTTCTGTGGCGGTTGGCCTGAGTCTGGTTGGCCCTGGAAGTCTGTATGAGGATCCTCCTAACCTTGTTCCAGGTCTTGCGACACCGTCTCACGTACTGGCTGACCGAGGGCACCCCAGCGTCCTCCTCCTGTTCCGGAAACAGAGGTGGCTGGAACCCGAACTGGCACTGGAACGGTGACAACCTGGTGGCCGATGACTGCAAAGTGTTGTGGGCGTACTCCACCCATGGCAGCCAGGTGCTCCATGATGTCGGGTTATCCATCGCCAGGCCTCGCAGGGTGGTTTCCAGGTGCTGCTTGAGCCTCTCAGTCTGGCCACTGGACTGGGGGTGGAACGCAGAGGAGAGGCTGGCAGTGGCCCCGATGAGTTTGCAGAACCCCTGCCACACTCGGGAGGAGAACTGGGGCCCCTTGTCTGAGATGATGTCCTGTGGGAGACCAAAGACTCGGAAGACATGGTAAATATTAGTTAGGCTGTTTCAAGAGCAGAAGGGAGCTTGCACAGCGGTATGAAGCGGCAGGCCTTAGAGAATCTGTCGAATATGACCAAAATGACAGTGTTACCTTGTGAGTTAGGAAGGCCCATGATGAAGTCGACTGCCACATGGGACCAGGGACGCCAGGGAATGGGCAAAGGATGCAGGAGGCCCTGGGGATGCTGTCGTGGGTTCTTGCTTCTGGTGCACACATCACAAGACAGGATGAACGACCTCACGTCCTTCTCCATGCTTGGCCACCAGAATCGTCTCTTCAAGAAGTCCAGGGTCCTCTGAGCTCCCGGGTGGGCGGTGAGAGGGGATGAGTGACCCCACTGGAGAACCTTGGCCCGGGCTTGACAAGGGACGTACAAGAGGCCCGGTGGCCCCGTCCCAGGGCTGGGGTCCAGAGCTTGTCGGACGGCCTCCTCAACACCCCAGCGGACAGGGGCCACAATCCGGGACACAGGGATAATAGGTCCAACTTCACTTTCCCTGTTGGTGGACGAGGATAGCCTGGAAAGCGCGTCCGGTTTGGTGTTCTTAGAGCCAGGGCGATATGATAGGGTGAAGTTGAATTGACTAAAAAACAAGGCCCACCTAGCCTGTCGTGGGTTCAGTCTCTTGGCTTGCTGGAGGTACTCCAGGTTCTTGTGGTCCGTCTAAACCAGAAATGGATGTTGTGCCCCCTCCAGCCAGTGCCTCCACTCCTCAAGGGCCAGTTTAACTGCGAGCAGTTCCCGATCCCCCACATCATACCGGGACTCCGCAGGGCTCAGGCGGTGGGAGAAGTATGCACAGAGGTGCAACCTTCCATCCAAGCATTGAGAGAGGACCGCGCCGACGCCACTGTCCGAGGCGTCCAGGTCCAGATGCTTGAGGTCCCTGAATGCCTTTTCCACCTGAGGAGACCAGACATAAGATTCCCTTGTCTTTTTGGTGAGGTCCGATATGGGCGCTGCTACAGAACTGAAGTTCCTGACAAACTTGCGGTAGAAGTTAGCAAATCCTAAGAACCGCTGAACTTCTTTAACGGACTTGGGAGTGGGTCAGTCCCGGACGGCCAGGGTCTTGGCTGGATCCATCTGGAGTTGTCCCGTTCGTACAATAAAACCCAGAAAGGAGACCTCAGGGACATGGAACTCACATTTCTGGGCCTTGGCAAACAGATTCTGTAGCAGCCTCTGGAGAACCTGGCGGACGTGGTGGCGGTGCTCCTGCAAGGTCTTGGAAAAAATCAGAATGTCGTCGAGGTAAACAAAGACATACTGGTTGATCATGTCCCTCAAGATGTCATTGATAAGGGCCTGAAAAACTGCTGGCGCATTGGTGAGTCCGAAGGGCATCACTTAATACTCATATTGCCTTGATGGGGTGTTAAAGGCAGTCTTCCACTCATCTCCCTGTCGGATGCGGATGAGGTGGTATGCATTCCGTAAGTCCAACTT
>CM074959.1:6502684-6513557 GCA_037577455.1 Pangasius macronema | reverse complement strand
ATTACAGTCTTTAATTTTTTAATGAATAACACACTGTGCTTTTTAACCATTTATAGTTACATTTAATGCTGTGGAACGCCCGAGACAAATTAGCTCTGTTATAACTTGTTGCAGCAGCTATAACCAGTTGTAAGCTCATAAGCCTTTATTTTTTTTCTCTCTTGAAGTTAATAAGATAAAAGAACACAGATTTCAGGTTACAGAAAAACCAGAAAGTGCAAAGTCCTCCGTCCTTAAGTCTTTCCCATTATGGAAAATGTACTTTTACTGTTAAATAAACATCTGATTACAGAAATCTTCATCAGACCAATGATACATACAAGTCCAAGTTAATGCGTTGTTACAATAAAAACAATAACTTATTAGAAAGTGTGCATTAATATAAACTTATCAATCATGTCCAAGTCGAGCCCCAGACAATGAATTGTTACTATACACTCCTAGGCCCAGGAGGGCAAATATTAAGCTTTTAATGGTCTTTACAAAAAAAAATAAATCACTGGTCAGAAAATTAGCAAGACGTTAACTGTTTTTCCAAAACTATCTTGCTAATTTCCTAACCAATGGTTTGTTTTTAAGACCACTAAAAGCTAAATATTTTAATATTTTGCCATTTTGGGAATCTTTTAAAATTTTATTTATTTATTTATTTATTTATTTATTTATTTATTTATTCCCCAGTAGTGTAGACACGATAACTTAAAATGACAGCAGTAATATAAACCTATTATTTGAATTACATTTTTATTATTTGAGAATATTATTATTATTTGAGAACAGCCTGTCTGAGGTGCTGTTATAGAAAATCAATCAACGCCTTTTGACAAATCAGAACCGAGAATTCAACAGCCATGTGGTATAAGCAAATATGAACCATTTCTAAATGTGACAGTCCCTCATCCATTAGCAAACTAAATTCATTAATTCTTTAAAAAAGAGGTGAGCAGCAGGAAACCTGTGGAGAATCAGACAGCTAACAGATAGTTTAGGTGTTGCCCATTCCATGTTAGCTACATTACTCTTGACATTTAGCTCTAGTGAAAAAGTACACAAGCTAAAGTCGTACAGCAAATGTATACAACTGAATGATTACTTTTAAGGTTAAGAAGAAAGGTGTGTCAGTTTTATTTTTTACTACTATTAACACTATCCCTTTAAATTTGCCGCAACACAAGAAGGCTTTACCTCGGAAGCTGCCATTGAAACTTCTTCAGTCTCCTTCTTCTGAGTCGAGGAGGTTGACAGGTTACAGTTAGCTGCAACACAACAAACACAGCGTGCTGAAATATTTCGTCAGATAGGATATGCAGAAATTACATGCAAATCTCTCAATAATCTCGCGAGAGCATAGGCTGTCTCACGTAAGCAAAACCACTCACACACGTGAAGAAAAGCACATCTGCCCGAGGGGGAACGGAAAACCGCGGTTAAGCCAGCCACTCTTCCTGAAACCACGGTTATGATCAAGCCGAAAGGGCATTTCAGGGGCGCAGCTTTTAGACGCTTAGCGGTAATAGCGCCGAAAGCGGAAAACGAGCGACCGCGAGCTCGAGCACAAACAAAACAACTTAACTTTCTACAAAATGATCATTATAAATAAATAATAACAAAAATAACACAACAGTTCATAGTATTTATGAGTATGCAGGCTAAGCGGTTTTTTAAAATAATCTTTTATATTTAAAGAAAATGGCAAAATCGACCAAGTTTAAAGAGACGCTTAAAGCATTAAGCCAAATGAAAATAAATTTACTAAAAACATCTTTTAAGAAGCATTAATATTATTATTATTATTATTAGTAGTAGTAGTAGTAGTAGTATCCAAATCATACACTCCTGGGAAATAAATAAATAAATGGCCAAACCAAAAATATTAAGCTTTTAATGGTCTTAACAACAAATCATTGGTCAGGAAATTAGCACGAATTAAACAAATAGATAAAGGAAGTTAGTATTGAAACTTTTCCCTTTGATTTCTGTAAATGTTTAAGTCTTATGGCTCTTGATAGGCCACATCAGGTGTGACAGATACCCAAATAATGGCTAATCTTTTAAGAAAAAAAAATCCCAGAAGATATTTTTTGAAACTTTTGTACACTCAGACATGTGTTAGTTTGGATCTTTAGTCAAACATTTTAATCATTATGATGATTTTACCTTTGCGTACAAGAAGACTATATGAGTGAATTTCCCTGTTTCTAGCTTTTCCCCAAACAGCAAAAGTAAACGAGTAAATGGAGCCACAGGAGCTCTTAGGAGTGCATTTATTTCATTCTTGCTCATTTTCTGACCAATTATTTGTTGTTTAGACAATTAAAAGCTTAATATTTGAAATTTTGGGCTTGTCTCTTTTCCCCCGGAGTGTAGTTTTGTTTGTTTGTTTGTTTGTTTTTGTAGAATCGACTCCAAATAATCGGAGTCTGAACTGGTGTCGACTCCAAAATTTCTGGAACCAAAATGAGACACGATTATATATGAAGAATTATTACATAGCTAATTCATTCAGTGCAACATTCAGTGTACCAGAACTATACTGATTTATTGTGACCTTTTGAATTTTAGAAATACATGTTATTATTAATGACGGTAATGAACACTGGGATTTTGTCTTGAAATAAGATATTTTCAAATGAAGCATTAAAAAAAAAGCTGACCAACATTGACAAATCACACTATTTGCTGTAGGAACGTACAGCCTTGAGGTAATGTTTCCGCCCGACTACTTTACAGGAGTGGACCGGTGAAGACAGCAAGGATGGAAGTGTGAGAAACGATTTTTGTATAACTACAAATTAATGATTTAAACATGTTTTTTTGCAGATGTTATTTATCTGGTTGAATACGCTAGTGTTTTGGTAATGTGCTTAAGCAGTGGAAAAGAGAAGTTCATAGCTTAGCTACACATGCTAGGTGACAGCAGCGGTGGGAGAACACTAGATGTTTCTGAATGACAGCCTTGCTTGAGCCCCAGCTTTGTCAAACTCACCACGTGCAGTTTTTCCTCAGTGAATTTTGTAATGTTTGGGGATTTAGCAGCTATCCTGTAAAGTCTTCCTCTGTCCCTGACAGAGAACCTGTATAGTGGGCACCCACTATTTGGCCTTTTCATTTACCTCATGAAATCTTTGAAATCTCACATATCAGAGAATAACTGTCAGTCCTCTTTTAGTTTAAGTTCAAGCTTGCAGCAGATACATGCTTTTAGTCTGCAATTCATTTAATATAGCTCATCTGTGCAGTTGTTATAACTGGAAATGTTGGAGAAATTTTCAGTTTGATTAAAAAAACCTTTATATTTTAAATAAATTCATGCAGAGGAGTGACTCGCTCTGTTCATGATTCACGTAGTAATTCCTGTGCAGAATAAATGTAATAATATGTCATATCTGCATTGCAGGAGGGACTCTAACGCTGCTATGCTTAGCAACTATGAGGTCAGTAAAGATTCACTGAACCACATTTATACCATTATATTCTGTCAAATTTAATATATTAATACATTTAATATTCTGTCTAAATATAGTGATTGTATATGAAAGAATGAAATGAATGTCACTCAGGTATGTTGGCTAACTGTGTATTTGTGATGTGTGTTTGTGTGTTTTGATCGTGTTAGGTGTATCAGTTGCTGATGGAGCTGAAAGAGAAGAGGAAAGAGAGCGTTAAAAACAAGCACAGCACTGGGCAGCAGAACCTTAACACTATAATGTATGAGGTTAGTGATGTAACTACTGGTAAATTGTTCATTATTCCCATTGATGCCTCAGCAGTTTAATGAATAGTTTGTTTCCAATTTACCACAGATAAGGTTGATCACCCAAAATATGTTTAGTGTCCAGTGTTTGTTTGTTTGTTTGTTTGTTTGTTTGTTTTTGACATCCTTGCGTTCCATAAGTTAATTTTTAAATACCCAATTTGTAAAATAACAAATGGTTTGCATACAGAAATTATCATCCTGGTTATTGTCATCATGCACAAGTCTATTTGACATTACTTAAAAACTGGATGAGCTTTGAGGCTTACACTAGCCAGTCACTTTATTGGGAACACCATAATAATAGTGGGTAGGATCCAACTTTGCTCTCAACACACACTTAATGCTTCGTGGCATGGATTCCACAAGATGTTGAAAACATTCCTTTCAGATTGTAGTCTGCGTTGACATGATTGCTGCATATTTGTCAGCTGCACGTTCATACTGTAAATCTCATGTTCTACCACATTCCTAAGGTGCTCTGTTGGATTCAGATCTGGTGAATGGGAGAGCCACTGAAGTAAAGAACCAGTTTGAGAGTTTGAGACAAATTGTGCTTGTGACATGGTGAATTATCATGTTGGAAGTATCCATAAGATGGGTAAATTGTGGTCATAAAAGGTTTGTACATGGTCAGCATCAGATAAGCTGTGGCATACAAACATACAAAAAGTAATGCTTGATTGGTATTAAAAGGCCCAATGTGTGTTAAGAAAACATTCCCCACAACATTACACCACCAAGAATAGCCTGAACTGTTGACACAAGGCTCGTTGTCCGTGGATTCATGCTGTAGATTCCAGATTGTGGCCATACTATCTGCATGTCGCAGCAGAAATCAAGATTCATCAGACCAGACAGCATTTATCCAGTCTTCAGCTGTCCAGTTTAGGTGAACCTGTGCTCACTGTAGCCTCAGAGTCCTGTTCTTGGCTGATAGAAGTAGAACCTAGTGTGGTCTTCTGTTGTTGTAGCCCGTCATGTTGTGTGTTCTGTGATGCTTTTCTGCTCACCACGGTTGTAAAGAGTGTAAAGAGAGTTACTATAGTCTTCCTGACAGCTCAGACCAGTCTGGCCATCTTCTGACCTCTCTTCAACAAGGCATTTCTGCTGCTGTGCCAGGAGATCAGCAGTTTCAGAAATACTCAAACCAGCCCATCTGGCACCAACAATTCACAAACAAACACTGAAGAAATACCTCTTCACTGAGCTTTTAAGTGGGGGCTAATCTACTTTTTTTTAAAATCCCTTTACATTTGTGTTTATCTTGCTGGTATACTTTAACTATATTTTATACTATAAACTATAGTTTAAGCTTGATGGTATTCTTCAACCCTGAGTTATTGAACTATCATGCAGATATTAATAATGAAGACTATAAAGCTCATTTGCAAGTTACTCTGTCTAAGAGCATCTGCTAGATGATTTTTTCTAATATAATTTATCTTCAGTGTTTGAATTGAGCAAACCAAGATGACAATATAGGACAAGAGTATGTATATACTTAATATAAAAGAAACTTGTTCAGCTTCTTTGTTGATTGATTTTGTTTTGCATTTGTCTTTTCCTGAATAGACACTTAAGTATCTCTCCAAGACACCATGTGCTCACCAGAGTCCTGAGATTGTGAAAGACTTCCTTAGTGCAATGCTTCCACACAAACTCACCAAGTGAGTATAGCGGCTCATGTTGTTTCCACCTTATGTGATATCACATCACAGTAGTCCACACACTGCTTGGTTTTGAATTGGAATTTGTAGTTTCAAAACTGCTCCAGGACAAGATTTATCTGCATGTCCTCAGTAATCGCTGAGTGGTTCGTCTGCACTCTGCTGATGAGCTCTGTGATTTGCACTTCCTGATATGGCACAAGTGTCATGTGATCTAGTGGTCCACAATACATGTTCCAGCTCATGTTCTGTGGGTGTCACATGAGTATTAATTAGTATTATTATAGACTGTAAAGACAAAAAGGATTTTAAAATACAAAAATGCATGGGTTCACGGTAGTTGACATTTGGATGTTACTTATATTGTTGTATGTAACTGTATTGTTCTTTTATGAAGTTATTACAGTTATTTTATATGAGTAGAAATTTATCCCATAGTGTTGTCACAAAGGTATACACAATCATGTAAGGTATACTAGGTTTTGCAAGAGTTATACAAAAATGTATGTATTTAATATAACTATTTGTCATTTTGCAATCCCCATATTTTGCTATATGTAATTACTATATGTTTTAAGATTCATTGCTTTTACAGATGTGCTAACATTTATGGGTTAGCTGTAGCAATTATGATTTTTGACTCCTTGCTGTGGCAATGCAAGGCATGAAGACTCCGCTTTTTCAGCACTCAGAGCATATATGAGTATAATTAGGCTGTGAGAGAATTTTCATTTTCAAGGAGAAAGGATGCAGGATGTGAAATGTGTGCATTTGTTTAGCGGTTATTTTCACTTCATGCTGATTTTATCTCACTTTATCTGGTGAATCTTGAATTGAGAATTCATGAGAATCGGCCTTGTGAACCAGTAGAAAACACAAAGGTGGGACTGCGGTATGTGGGCTTTTGCCTTGCTGTTTTCTTACTCTTCCTTGGTGCAGATCTTGAAAACAAAAAAATGCTGTCTCGTCCACAGATATAAGCTAGGTTTTTGTGGAAAAATTCAGTTTTCTGTGCCTCCTACCATTTTCTGGTTAGCAGTTGTTGGCACCTCTGCTTTTACATCTTTGACTCGGTAAAACGGTATCTTTTGTATTCTAATCATAAATACTACTGTTGTATTGTGTGACACATGAATCCTTTTTTAGTATTTGAAATGTCTTCTATTTAATTGTGTTCATTTTTATTTATTCAAATGTCTATTTAGTCCAGTATGTTTGTGTATTTATGTGGCATGGCATTAAAACTGAAACTGTATGACACATGACTGTGCAACCCCCTTTTGTTTTTGACCTCAGGTTAAGATTTTTTTTTGTTGTTGTTGTTCTCAAACACTAAACATACTGCCTTGTCCTACATTTTTCTCTCTTTCTTTGCAGAGCAGAGAAACTGCAGCTGCTGAACCACAGACCACAGACGGCTGTTGAGATCCAACTGGTCAGGCTTTGATTTATTCTCAGCCTTGTAATTTGTGCCTTTTCTGACTCAGCCTGCCTCTCATCAGGAGAGGAAGCCATGTTTCATGTGCTGTATTTTCTAGACTATAAAACTTTTTTTTTTCAACGTGTACAACAAAGTGATGATTTTTGCAGTAGACTAACATCGTTGTCTGGTAGTTTTTATAACCAACTGCTACGTGAACATGCCGACTTAGAGGGGTTCCACTGAAGATTTGGGTTGTTCAGTCTGAAAGGGAATCATTTAGCAGAATGGTTGGTGCTTTGATTTTTACCACAGCACTGTCGAATGCTCAATTCTGATTGGTCAGATTTTGGTGATTAACTTTCTATAACAGCAGCTCGGACAGTAATTTGGGCTAGAAGGAAAATCATAGGTTTATATTAATATGCTCTTTCTGGTACATTTTCTTGTTTCTATAGTAACAACTTACACAAGGACCCGTATGTATAAACAGTTTTAAAAACATGTATTTGGAAGGAGTCTCCAGTGTCAGCCGTGATTAGTGTCAGTCTGTAAAGCTGCAAGATATAACTGTTAGTTTTTGGACACTGGAGAGCCTTCAGAGCCGAGGACTGTGCTTTATGGTTTTTCAGTGACATGACAAGCTACATTTTGGCTATAATAATATATAACATAAATTTTAACTTGAATTAATGCTTTTCACAGACATTCCACAACAGCAAATGTAACTGTAAATGGATTTAAAAATATGATCTGTCATTCATTAATAATTTAAAATTTGTTGCTGTAGTACAAGAGGATTAAAACACTTCAGGACTTGCTGTTATTGGAAAATAATTAACTTTGGGGTTGTATAATTAACTCTGCTTTTGCAACGGGCGGCATCACACCACCCCCTCGTTGAATATTTTCCTATGATACTATGCCCACAAGTGTTTTACATGACTTACATAAAGTCGACAGGTAAATACGTTTTATGCGTGTTTGTACCAGTAATGCAACTTCTTTTCTGGAAGTACTTTTCTGGAATGTTCTTGTTGAGGCAAACATGGTGAGCATACCTTTTTTTTCTGCTCAGATGGTAGAAGAGAGTGAAGAACGGTTGACAGAAGAACAAATTGATGAGCTTATTCAGACTGTCACAGACAGCCTTCCTGGAGATCCTCAGCAAGAAGGCGGTGCCACAGAAGATGCTGAAATGGACGCGAGCACAGTGCATTGATTTAAAAAATCCTGGAATTCTTTACATCCTCATCATCATCATCATCATCATCAAACAGTCGTTTAAAACAAATGACATGTACACAATATTAGGTATTAGGTGTCTGCACTGGAGTAAGCAAATAAGGAGAAACCCTGAAAACTGCAGAAGACATCATTTGGCTTAATACTAACAATTTTACATAAACCCATTGTAACTGAAAAAACATAGATCTTCCACATGAACTTGTTAATACATATTGCCTTCACGCCTGCAATATTCTACATTAATTTTTTGCATAGCATTTTACAACTGAAGCTTGTAGCATGTTCGCACATTTACTATCTGATCAGCGTCGACCAAGAGACAGACCACTGATACTGAAATGAGAATGGAAAAATGCTAAATCTTTACAGTTCTTAGTTGTACACTGTTAAACCACATAAGCCAGTGTATGTGAAATGGCCCAACAAACAGGCAGGAGACAAATAAGCAGTTTGCACAATGCTAAACTGTTGTCTGTAAGCTTCCCTTGCTTAGCTCCAGTGCAAAATTAAAGAAGGAATCTTTGCACACCAAACATGCGTTAAGGAGAAAGTTGTAAAGCTAAGCTGTAATTGAAGCACTTTGAGGTTCATTACATTAATGAAAGTTTGTATTACTTATATGCATTGTGATTAATTAAAGCTGGATCATAACATATTGAGGAATATTTCTTTGCTTAATTTCATTAGAAGTGTTTCTGATGAATGTATTTGGTGGTTGCTAAATTTGTGAGTGTTTTTTTCTGCTGTGGTTTTGTTGAAACGATTTCCACTGCACTTTGGTTGTTAAAACGGGTCAGGGGCAAAAAAAAGGTTCTCAGAGCTGCACAGGTATACTACCCCGCCTACATATTTCCTGCATTTTTAAGTTGAGATATATGCAGAGTGTATACGTCTTTGCAATTTTGTTCGTTCTGTTTAGTAGCTAAAGAGTAAGCAGAAAGACTGTACTGTTTGTGACTGAGTTCATAATTTTTTTTTTCGTTCTTGACTCATCTTTCTATAAACAGCCTTTCACACAGGAAGTTTTATGTGTGTGTGTGTGTGTGTGTGTGTGTGTGTGTAAGCCAGTAGTGCTAATCTTGCCTTTATTGCTAAGCTTGTTCTTTCACTACCTGCTTGTGTATTCTTTTAAACACCCTTCTACTGTTTCTTCCTCATTTTACAAGATTGACATTACCAGATGATTTACTTATTTGAACACTTTTGAGAATTGAGGGTCTTGTTTCCTGGCAGTGCTCCAAATCACTAGCTCAGAGCATTCAACTTTAAACTGTTACAGACAGGATATGTGTCTTACAAATGAGACTTTAGACTAAATTCACTATTGGATCCACAATTTTATTATTTTTAATGGGGTCATGGAGGTCATTATTTACTACCAACTATTATCATAGCTATTAATTAGTTATTATAGTTCACTTGATTTGGAAGGGTTTAATTTAGGCCAGTCACAGTAATATGTTCTTTAGTGTAAGCTGCTCATTTTCTAATCGTAAAAAGCTTCATAACTTAAAAATAAGCATAAACACTGCAAGTTTAGTAAAATTAGGAAATATAGCAATACAGATGTTTGGAGTCTTTCAGCACAGTGTACTTGGTTTGGGTTCTGTAGGTGGAAGGTTTAATAAAGTATAATAAATGCAAATGCAGTAAGTAAATATGATGGTATATATTGGCCCAATGTGCTTAATTTTTAAGCATCTAAATTAGACACTCCTGCAATCAGAAGGGGTCCATGGAAATGTGTTTTTTTTTTTTACACTGTATAAGGCCCTTGGCTGTAAAAAAGTTTGAGACTTATAGAATGTAACATTAAAGCTCATTACAGGTAGACATTGAAAAATGAACTATGGAATTGGTGTGTCATTAGTATACAGTATTACACACCACACAAGCAAAAGCAAGGCAATTAGAAAATCTCACGCATTTATTGATCAGTGTAGTTGAGCATTAAGGAAGCTGGAAAATAACTCACCACCTGGCAAGATGGTCTACCATTCGGACCAGCTTGGCCTGTGTTTTGGTAACTGGTAGCTGCTTAGACCAAGCTGGATTTTTCAGCAGGACTGCCAGCTAGCATGATGCTAAAATGGTGGCTATAAATTTCCCTTAATTAGCTCAGGTGTAAAAGTGCATCTTGTGTAAGGGGAAATTTGTGTAAATTTACAAATATACTATTCTACTATATACTATATAGTTCTAATATATAATATAGTTATAATATTATCACTATAATATACGATACAACTGTGTATTTGAGCATCTTTATGTTGTTTGTTTTTGTTCTGACACCAATGTGTGTGTGTGTGTGTGTGTGTGTGTGTGTGTGTGTGTGTGTTTATATCTTCATTTATAGTTTCATACCTTAATAATATGAATAAATATGCAGTGGTAGCTCAGAGGTTAAGATGTGGGACTACTGCTCAGAAGGTCATGAGTTCAATCCCCAGCACCACCAAGCTGCTACTGCTGGGCCCATGAGCAAGGCCCTTAACCCTCAACTGCTCAGTCGTATGAAAAAATTAGATAAATGTAAGTTGCCCTGGATATCTTCAGAGAGAGAGCGTTTGAGTGTGTGTGTGTGGGAGAGAGAGAAAACATATTTTTCAATTATTCTGTATCTAGTGCCTTTAAATTTTCCTTAATTTATGTACATCGTTTGGACTATTCTTTGTTTATCTTAATCTATTAGTATTTTATTTTATTTTGTCTTTTTATTTAATTGCTCTTGTTTTAATTTTAATATACCCTTCCTTTGTACCTGATTTGGCAATACAAATG